>JBBPBX010032521.1:11191-33840 GCA_038048925.1 Garcialebias charrua
TATATATATATTATATTATTATATTATTATTATATATATTATATAGAGGAATATAGAATATAGTAACAATATAATATTGGTTGAATATAGTATTTTATCAGTTATGTATAGGGCTCATAATAACACATTACCTCTAAATATCCAAAGAAATTTTATAAAAAGACAAAGTTGTTACAATCTCAAAGGGACAGAGATATTCATCAAACCACAATTCAGAACCAGCTTAAAGGGACGGTCTACCTCAATTCAGGGAGTTCGATTGTGGAATGCTCTGGAGAGTGATGTTAAAAATGCAAAATCAATGTATACATTTAAGAAAAAGGTCAAAAAGGACTTGCTCAAAAACTATATATGATGTAACTTAGTGTGTTTGTATATTACACTTATGTTGACTGATGATGTAGCTTAGTGTGTTGTGTATTACAGTTAGAAAAATTAAGTAGAGTTATTCTTTTGTGATGTAGTTTGTGTATTACAGTTAGAAAAATTAAGTAGAATTATTCATTTTGTGATGTAGTTTGTGTATTACAGTTAGAAAAATTAAATAGAATTATTCATTTTTGTGATGTAGTTTGTGTATTACAGTTAGAAAAATTAAGTGGAATTATTCATTTTCTTATGTAGTTTGTGTATTACAAGATACAAGATACAAGATACAAGAGCTTTTATTAACATTGCACCAGTTCTCACCAATAACAACGTGATCATGTATACACAGTCATCCAGTAGAGGGTTAGAGAATGTAAAGCTGCTGCTTATTCAAACACATGACATGTTCTTCAGCGCGGCCTCTCTCATCCGTCTCGGGATGAAGGTCAAAGGTGTGAAAAAGGTAAGTAAACATGGGGGTTACAGCATTAGTATTAAAAAAAATGTATCACATTTTGTCTGCAAGACACCGCATGACACAGTAAAAACCATACTATAAGCACGTAAGGACAGTTACATGTTGCATGTTGAGACAGAGGCAGGGAGGATCTGTCCATGATACATTCCGGATGCCTCCGATAACGCTCATAGAAAAGTTCTCCGGGGGGGTAGCAGACAAGACAGACAGCAGCTATTTTTTCCACAGTAAGCACATCTCAGGAGAGATTAGATATCCAGCCTTTCCCAAGGCTGTTTCCAAGGGAGTCTGATATGAATTAACAAATATTTTCACATCAGGCACACATTGTAATTTCTGTGGCCTTCAGTCTGTAGGGGCGATTCTGTTTCAATCCAATTCGGGACTTTTTCCACTGATCCAAGCTCTGACCTCAGATGTTGACCACAGCTGACCAGAGTCCCAATCCGAGGGTGATCTGTTCACCCTCTGGATAAGCCCGCGCTGATTTCTGATGTTGGCCACAACGTCCAGAGTCCAAATCCGTGGGTGATCTGTTTCACCCTCTGGATAAGCTCACAAACAGCTGTTTTCTCGAGGTCACGGCGCAGACCAGACGTCGGGTGCTCCAGGCAGTTAAGTCCTGCTGAAGTCTCCCCCTTTTGCGATAGACCAGTGCTCCACAAACGCCAAAAAAGCAAAGCGCTGCCATCATAATCCAATATAATCCAAGATTCTTCACCTCCACAGAGCACTTCCAGGAAACCACGGAATCCACGGGGCGGAATCCATGGCGTATCCTCCGTCACTCTGTGAGGGTGGGAAGGCTCCCCTTGTGCCGTTCCTTCTGTAGAGGTCTTGTTTGTAGAATCGAATGCCCAAACCTCCAATCCATCTTAATTTGCGTTCGAGGTGCTTATCTGTGGAGCTGCCAGCAGCAGGGGGGGGAGGACAGGAGAGGGAAGAGGTCGCGACTGCCTCCGTCGAGAGCAAGGTTGAATGTAGTTTGTGTATTACAGTTAGAAAATTAAGTAGAATTATTCATTTTGTGATGTAGTTTGTGTATTACAGCTAGATAAATTAAGTAGAATTATTCATTTTGTGATGTAGTTTGTGTATTACAGTTAGTAAAATTAAGTAGAATTATTCATTTTGTGATGTAGCTTGAAGGTTAACATTGGTTGAACAAACAGTGAAATAAGGGGCAGATATAATAAGATTTCATCTTCTTTCTGCTCCTTTCATTTTATCCTACTTGTATTCTTGTATCTGATGAAACTGTCTTGTATTGTTCTTTAAAAATGAATGAATGAATAAACATCATCAAAGAGGAGGAGGATGAGGATGAGGATGAGGAGGAGGAGGAGGAGGAGGAGGAGGAGGAGGAGGAGGCTTCATCTGCAGGATACTTCCTGATTCTGGTTTGTTTGAACTGAGATGAAACTGATGGTTTTTATTCTGAGGTGGATGTTTAAAACATTTTAACTCGTGACTCACAGCTGGAACAGAAATGTTGAATTCACAGAAACAACATGAACCAGTTTTTGTTGATTTCTCACAGAAACTTCAATGACGAGCGTCACAGGAGTTATTTATTCATCATCTCATGTTGATCTGATCCTCAAAGGAGACAATGAGACAATCTTCAACTTACTTTGAGCTTCAGGGTGGAGGACATGAAGGAGGTGGAGGACATGAAGGAGGTGGAGGACATGAAGGAGGTGGAGGACAGAAGACACAGAGTCTCTGTTCACAGTTATGCTGATGACACTCAGATTTATGTTGAGTGTCTCCTGATGAGTGTGGACCTGTTGACAAACTTCCTCATTATATTTTAAATATTGAATCATGGACGCTGCAGAACGTTCTACAATGTAACCAGGACAACACTGAGGTGCTCATCATCAGTTCATAGGTTCAGAGAGACTTGAGTCACTTCAGATTAAAAACGTCCAGAGAGGTAAGAAAAATCTAAATGTCATTTTAAACTCAGATTTTAAGTTATACCACATATAAAGTCAGCAGCAAAAACAACTTTATCATTTAAAAAGTATTTTCAGGGTGAGGCCATTTCTCTCATTGGGCAACATGAAGACACTGATAGATGTTGTTCAATCAAGCTGGACTGTAATGTCCTCCTTTGTGTCTTTCACAGAGTCCAAACATCAGCTCCATGTGGTTCAGAAAACAGCAGCAGGAGACATTGAACTGGTTTTCAAGGCCAGATCCTCTGGTTCCTCTCTTTCAGCTGTTCCACAGATATGTTTTAATGATTATAATGAATTCATGTGAAATATGTGTTTTAACATCCTGTTCTTCAGAAAATAACTTTTCCTTCAGGGACACTGTGTAAGTTTGAACATCTGTTTCCATCAGATGAGAGTCAGAACATCTGATGTTCTCAGAACACTTCTGAGAGCTGTCAAAGAAAGATGTTTTAAAAAGAGATTTAAAGACAGACAGGGAGGAGGTCTGTCTCCTGGTCGTTCTACACTATAGGAGCAGCAGCAGAGGGAGGTAGGACACATCAGACAGTCTATAAAACAAATAAAACTTTAAAATGAATCCTTAAAGGTAGAAGCAGTCAGTGCAGCGAGGCTAGAGATTAAAGAGAGAGATGAAAAAAACTTGATGGATAAATATCAACTGGATCAGGAAACTTCATCTGGCTCCACCAGTGAACGTCTGGTGGTCAAGCCTGAAAGAGAGACAGGACACCACCTCCATGTGGACCCGCCCCACCTCCATGTGGACCCCCCACCTGACAGGAGGGTGGGATCGACCACAGATAAGAGATGGATAAGATGAAGTATTTTATAAAACCTGTTGTCCGTCAGCTTCTTCTTCTCACAGGACTCTTCAGACGTTCTACAGCTGCATGTGCAACACAAATATACAAACGTTCAGGTCTGAATAAATCCTGGAGAAGTTTCATGAAGTTTATTTATTTGTTGACAGGAAGCAACAGAACTTTTCTCTTTAGCTGGAGAGAAAGTGGATTTCAGCTGAGAAAAGCTGAAGTCCTACAACATGAACAGAAACTTCAGCTGAAAGACGACAAACGTTCATTTGTTTCAATGTATAATTTCTTTAGTAATGTAAAATATGTGGGGGTGGGAGGAGTTTATCATCTAAACCTGTTTTGGTCATGTGACCCTCTGACTCTGTCCAGTGAGACCAGTTGAGTCTCCGTCCATCTGTTCTAATGGGAGTTTGTAGGTGTAGTTCTTATGCAAACTACATCGTCATGGTAACCAAACACCACTGCAGGTGATAAACCAGATGTTTTATATAGAACTTGTCTGGGAGCATTATTCCATTCAGGCTGAATTACAGTTGACTGTAAAGTTTAAGTTCAGAGACGTGTTCAGAGGTGGAAAATACCAAACCAAAGGAATAAAACACAAGAAACACAAAACTAGAAGAAGCTTCAACTGTTTGAGACTTTCAGTTCCTAAAAGCAGCCCGGCTGCTCCTTCTGGATCCTGGACTGACACTGATCTGAACTCAGACACATGATCTCTGCTCAGATGCTGCTGATTTCTCACAAACGATTTGGGAAAGTTTTGTGCATTGAAAATCGTTCCAGATGTTCAGATCCTTATCCTCTCCCCTCTCCATCCTCCCACAGTCTTCACTTTCCCACTCTTCGATCCTGTTGTTGGGCTCTCCAGATTTCCAAAAACTCAAACTAAAAGAACAAAAACAGAACAAACAGGTACAATTCATTCATTCAACCTTTATTTAAACAGATAAGTCACATATTATTTATTTATTGTTTATTTGATAGGGACAGATACAAGAAACATAGATCTAAACAATCTAATGCATCACAGTGTAGATAGCCAAAGCTAATTTGCAACACCTGTCCCTAGATGAGCCTTTAACAGTTTGTTAAATGAAAAGTTAAGATCAACAAGTGGACTATGAAGGACTTCATTTGCTCGTTTAGCGTTGCTAACGATTGGTCGATGAAGGACTTCATTTGTGTCTGTTTAGCGCTGCTAAAAGAACCCAGTTTCTTTAAAAAATACATCCTCTGCTGAGCCTTGGTGCAAATAAGGTCAGCCCATGAGTCCCACTTTAAGTGACAGTCCAGAACCACGCCCAGGTACTTGTAGCACAAGACATTTTCAATCTTCTCTCCATTGATGGTTGTTGGAGAGAATGACTGAAGATTTCTGAAGTCAATAGTCATTTCTTTTGTTTTGTTCGTGTTCAGAACCAATTTCGATTTTTTGCAACAATTAATGAAGAAGTCCAGAACTGGTCAATGCTCTTCTTCCTTGTCGTTTAAAATGCTTACCAAGGCCATGTCATCAGCATATTTAATTAAATGTCTATTTGGGAAAGTACTTCTGCAGGAGTTTGTGTACAGAATAAATAACAGTTAAGATAAAACACACCCTTGGGGAGAGCCAGTGCTGGTGGTTGTTTTGTCAGAGAGTGTTGAACCCACTCGGACCTGCTGGACCCTACCTGTTAAAAAGTCTGTAATCCATAAAACCAAGCTATGTGAGATTAAAAAGTCTTTTGTTAAGATTTCTGTTAAAATCCTTGGCTGAATAGTATTAAAAGCTGACGAAAAATCCACAAATACATTTTTTACATGGGCTTTTGGTCTTTCAAGGTGGGAATAGAGTAGATGCAACTTAAGCTAGGTTTATACTAGTGTCTCAGTCTTTTACCCCCCGTTGAGTGAACCCAGCGATGATGCAATTGCGTGTGTGTCACCGTCTGCATTGAGTGTTTATACTTGGCAAGACGTGGGGGATAAATTATAATAAATCCCTGGACACTAAAATACTATGTAAAGCTTTAGCAAAAACATTAGACCCCTTTATCTCACATTTAGTTCATAACGATCAAAACGGATTTGCACCAAAACGTCAAGGGTTTCACAACATAAGAGTCCTAAACATAATTCATGAGAAGTTTGACACTAAAGATACAGAGTTATTATCACTTGATGCCTGTCAGGCCTTTGATATAATTGAATGCTCATATTTATTTAATGTTCTTCCGAGATATGGATTTGGTTGCAACTTCCTCAAATGGTTTAAGCTTTTGTATACAACTCCTGAGGCCAGTGTTTGGACAAACAACTTAGCTTCCAAACCTTTCACATTAGAACGTTCCACTTGCCCATTATCTCCAATGTTATTTGTTTTAGCCATAGAACCCTTGGCAATGATGATTAGAACGTAAACTGATCTGTTTGGTATTCGGTTGGGAGATCAAGACCATACGGTAGATTGGCATTGTATACTGATGATCTGATAGTTTTTTGACAAGGTTATCCATTAGCATCCCAAATTTAATGCAACAAATAGAGTTGTTTGGTTAGTTCTCTGGCTACAAAATAAATGATTCAAAAGTCCTCTATTCTATTTTTAAATAGGGATGAAAGATTGAACCCGGTTATACAAACCCCATTTCTCAGTGCAAGGGAGGGATTTGTGTACCTTGATGTTAGAATCACCCCTGAAATTAAAACAATTGTATCATCAAACTATGACCCTCATGTCAGTGAAGTAAATGATTCACTAAATAAATGGATGATAATGCCTATATCAATGATTGGCCGAATAAACATGATCAAAATGAGTATATTACCAACATTTTTGTATCTTTTTCAGTCAATTCCTTTGCCCCTTCCAAAACAATTTTTTGACGGGTTGAACTCCATTTTTTTATATATTCATTTGGAATAATAAAAAATCTAAAGTAAGACTTCGCCTGTTGTACCTGACATATGAGAGAGGGGGGTTACAACTCCCTAATCTTAAATTGTATTATTGGTCCGCCTAGCTGCGCGCAACCATGTTCTATTTTTCAACAGAAACACCTCCAGCATGGATAAAAATTGAACAATTAGTAACATACCTTAGATTAAATCTGTATTTGTATTCTGCAAGGCCAAAACAATTGATAAAAATTACAAACAAAAAAAAACATTTTTAAAGATCACAATTGATGTTTGGTATAGGACCCATCAACATATTGGAGATATCCCCTCTATTTCTTCTTTTTTGCCTATCTGGGGGAACAGATACTTTAAAGCAGGAAGAGCTGATGGAGGTTTCAAAATCTGGGCAAACAAAGGTGTACAGAAATTGGCAGATCTTTATAAGGATGATAAGATTCTTACATTTGTTTATTAATGTTTATGTTTATTAAATGTGTTCATTTTTTTACAAAAGAAACAATACAAGGCAATCTCATAATGATAGTGTACAAAATGTAAAAAAATGAAAGGTGGCAGAAAGAAGAATAAATCTTATTATATCTGCCCCTTATCTCCAACAATCAGATTAAACAACAGTAGTCAAACCATGTAAACAATAATAATCTTCAACCAACTTTTTCCAACAATCAGGTTAAACAATAATATTCTTCAACCAACAGTACAAAATGACTAACTCTTTCTAATTTTCTAACTAATACTAATACAGTACAAAATGACTAACTCTTTCTAGTTTTCTAACTAATACTAATACAGTACAAAATGACTAACACTTTCTAATTTTCTAACTAATGCAATACACATTACGTTATTTCACATATATTTTTTTAACATATTTGTTTTGATCATTTTTTTAAATGTAAACATTGACTTGGCATTTTTAACTACATTCTCCAAGCCATTCCATAATCTAATTCCCTGGATTGAGGTAGAACGTCCCTTCAAACTGGTTCTGAATTGTGGTTTTACAAACAACTCTGTTCCCTTAAGATTATAACAACTTTGTCTTTTAACAAAGTGCATTTGGATATTTAAAGGTAATGCATTATTTTGAGCTCTATACATAACTGATAAGATATTATAGTCTACCAAATCATGGAACTTCAGTAATTTTAGTTGATAAAATAATGTACTTGATGGATGACGGTAATGCTTTCTAGTGATAATTCTTACAGCTCTTTTCTGTAATACAAAAATAGGCTTTGTGATTGTTTTACACGCATTCCCCCAAACATCAATACAATAGATTAAGTGTGGAACAATGATTGTGTTATACAACAAATACAGAGCCTTATCATTCAATAGGTCTCTGACTTTGTACAGTACTGCTATCGATTTAGCTATTTTTATTCTTACAGAATTTATGTGTTGTTTCCATGTCAGTTTGTCATCAATGATAACACCCAAAAACTTCACCTCACTCACTCTACAAATCTCAACATCCTCAATTTTGAGTGGAACATCAACAGTTTTCTTTCTATTACATTTGAGCAGTTATGCCAAATATATAACATTACAAAGGAACACTTTTACAAGTATTTACAAATTAAACATTTAATTACGTCAAAATATAAACTAATTGAATCCAAACCACCACTATCATACCTAGAGAATATTGCACTAGAAAATCTGGAGAGGAGGGGTCGTGTTTCTTTATTTTACGCAGCTTTTTTTCCAACTTCCGCTCTCGGCAAAGCAAGTTGCTTATCTTTTTGCTCCTACCCTCCCTAAGTTTTCCTCCTCCCTGCTTGCTTTTTGTCTCGTCTGTGACTCTTCAGCGCTCACTCGAACCAATTTGCGATAGATTTAATAAATTGGGCTGTTTCATCTATAGATAAGATTTTTTCCACGAAGCGGACCGGGCCAGGAGAAGCGGTCTGCCCCTCTGACACGCACGCTGTCGGATACATGATGGACTCGTGGGGACAGTGGCAACCCATGTGTTTGACCGTCTTGTCTGTCGAAGACGTGGAAGATTTGTGGATTATTGGGATATTGGTGGCAGCTGCTCTGTTTTTTGGCGTAAGCGGAGCTGTCTGCTACTGGAAGCTCAGGAAGGCTTCGGCGGCTATCGGCGCGCTGGCCAAACTTCCTGATCAGCAAGATTCTCTGATCCGGGCTGTGAGCTCCTCATCCCAGCTGTTGTACGAACTGAATCGCACGATGGGAGCGGCGGTAGACCACCGCGGACCTGCGGTGCGCTTTGGAACTCGTTTACAGCCGCCCGGCCTCAATCAGGGCACAGATGGGGGTTCGTAGTTCGGAACCTCATATGATTCGGCGACTTTGGACCTGAACAGCACCTGGACTTGGAAGGCTGCAGTCAAAAAGAACACTGTGGCCTGGATTGAAGATAAACAAAAGACCTATCTAATCTGGTTTCCGCACGACCTTGAAAAAAGAAGAAGGCTGTCTGCTGGAAACTATTCTCCTGGAGTGAAGCTGAGAGACCTTGCTGACCCCCCCCCCCCCAGAGATCTCTGTGGGTGCGCTCGGAGGCGCCGAGCTGAGACAACTGCTGAACTGTGCTATCTGAATGTTGCTCACAGACTCTTTGATCTCCTTGCATGTCGTCAAAACTGCAACAATGTCTTGTCTGGTTGTGCTTATTGCTGATAGAGTTTTTGGGACTTTATCATAGAGTGTCTTAAGGCAATCTTTGATAGATTCTTTTTTTGAATATCACAAATGATACCTATTGTGTTTTTCCTTTTTCCATATCTGTTTGACCTTCATCCGGAGACGGATGAGAGCGGCCGCGCAGAAGAACATGTCATGTGTTTGAATATGCTGCAGCTTTACATTCTCTCCTTCTTCTGGACGACTGTGTATACATCATCACGTTGTATTGGTTAACTGGTGCAATGTTAATAAAAATCTCTTGTATCTTGTATCTCTTTACTAAGGCATGATAAAGAATCCACCGTAGATAGGTTGGATGCATGGCGAGCTGATATCCAAGAAGAGATACAGGTGGGGGACTGGGAAACTGCATGCTTAAAAGCCCAAAAGCAGTCAATCAATACAAGGATGAAACTCCTCCAATACAAGTGGTTGATGAGAACTTACATAATTCCAGTCAAACTGAACCGCTGGACACCTAACATTCCAGATAGCTGCTGTAAGTGTTTGGTTGGAAAGGGTACTCTTTTTCATTGTCTATGGGAGTGTCCAATATTACAGCAGTATTGGAACATAATAACGCAAACTTTGTCAAAGATCGTTGGAGTGAACGTACCTGCTGAGCCTAGAATGTGTGTGTTTAGGTAGCTACCCAGAGAACTGTTTTTAGTTCCAGACAGTTTAAATTGATTGACTTTGGACTCCTGCAGGCCAGGAGATTAATATATCTACACTGGAAAAATATTGACATACCGACAAACCCCATGTGGGTGAAGGAGATGGCATCATGTATGACTCTGGAGCGACTCACTTATATTGTCAGAGGAAAGGGAGTGAAATTTGAGGAAACATGGTCACCGCTGACCAAGTTTCTGAAACAATACAAAGGACATTAAGAGAAATGTGTAGATTGCTGAGGTTTTGTTTTGTTTTATTCTATTTTTATTTTATTTATTTATTTTTTGTTTATATTTGCTTACTTTGTGGATTAAGTTATTTAATGTGAATCTTATGTTAAACATTGTTGTCACTTGTTTCACTTTTGTTATAAAATTCAATAAATATAATGTTGAAATTTTTTTTGGGAAAAAACAAACTACATGATATTTAGTAATAAAAATAATTCAATTGATATTCCATTTTTAATCGAGGACTCCGTGATTCACAGAGTCAATGAGGTAAAATTCTTGGGTGTTGTTATTGATGATAATCTATCATGGAAACAACATATAAATTTGGTTAAAACAAAAATATCTAAATCAATTGCAGTATTTTGTAGAGTTAAATATCTACTAAACGATAAAGCATTATATCTCTTGTATAATTCAATGACTGTGCCACATTTGATTTATTGTGTTATTGTATGGGGAAAAACATGTAAAGGCAGCACAATACCTATTTTTATTTTGCAGAAAAAAATTGTAAGAATTATAACAAGAAAACATTACTGTCACCCATCCATTGAATTATTTTATCAAATGAAATTACTGAAATTCTATGATTTGGTGGATTATAACATTTTGTTACTTATGTATAGAGCTCATAATAGTATACTACCGTCAAATATCCAAATGTGTAGTGATACAACCTTGAGCTTGAAGCACATCTCTGATCGTTCTCAGTAATGAACTTTTTGGGATTTATTCCTGAAGGGACAATAATACTTTTATTACTTTTAATTTGAATCAAACATCATAAATTAAGTCATCCAGAGACTTCTTTTAATTTGTGTTAATTCAAATGTCATCAATGAATAATTTGTGTTATTTGTATAAGCATTAGTGCAGTTAATGTTTGATAGTCAAGGACTATTTAATTCAAACTGGACATTTTCTCAAAATGTTATTCATGAAGGATTTCTCCTCAAACCTACAGTGAAGATTCAGTGACGCTGTTTATCTCATTTTAGTTTGAGCTCAGGACAATCTCCTCAGAAGAAACTTTTGTTTTTGTCCTAATTAATAATCAGATGAATAATATCTGTTTTTGCTATTATCATTAACATAGGTCCCATATGTGATGCTTAATGACGTTGTTTTAATCAAACCAACAGTATTTTGTTAAAGTGTTAAAGCAAAGGAATCAGTTTTATCATAAAATGCTGACATCTGAAACTAACACTTTATCTTTCTGACAAACTAATCTTTTGACCCCCTTTCAACGTGTTGATGTCATTCTCACATCAACTTCTGATGCCATCCGGCCAATCAGAAAATAACACATTTTCTGGGTCAGGTCTCAGTTAAAACCTTCACATCTAACTTCTCTTCAGTAGTTGCTGGAAGAAAGTTGACATGAATTGACTTTCTCTTTGAAGCTGAGAACTTGGACCAAGCGTCAACGGTCCAGTTCAACAGCCGAATTAATAGCAAGACTGCTGTTAACTCACCTGAGCTTCTAAGCTCCGACCACAATGAGTGTTCACATCCAAGAACACTTTTACTCTTGAAACATCAACCAGACTGCCGTTACTTCAGTGGGTCAAAGGCGGACGTGAGAAGCTACAATCTAAACAGACTGACCTCTCCGGACTTCAAGGATCGATCCATTCTTGGTAGACCGTCAAAAGGTAACGAGTCGCTGATTGTTTACACACCGGACATACGGTACGTCCAGCTGGAGATCGCACGGGGAACGTGTCATGTTCTGGTTATAAACATTCAAGATAGTTCACCCCTTCTTTTCCACCTTTCCTCCTTCTTATGCTAAAAACTTCCCTTTAAACTTTATATCTGTTGTCAGCAACAAACTAAGTTAAGAGTACCTGCAGAAGAAGTAATGTCATCTTTTACTTGTCTGTTGTTCCTATGTTTCATCTATGCTGAAGTTAATTATAGGAAAAATGATCAACCAATCATGTACATAATGTGTGATGTAATTTATTGATTATGTTAAATAAATGGACCAGTCCTGCTGTTCCAACATAAGTTTAACGTTTCCTGTGAATTACATCTGGTCAAAGTATAGAATTATTGGTATTAAGCTGAAAAAGAGAGAACTCGTTTAATTAATTATGTATTTTTGTGTCAGTCTAAACCCTGCCAATTTATACATCTAAAATATAGGTAAGTCATTAAACTGACCCCTTCCTATATTACTACATTGGTGGCCCGTGAACAGGTCTCTGAAAGTTTGATATTTAATATTTCTGCACTTTGAATGTTGGCATAATTTTGTCTAAATTTTAGACTCTGAAAACGATAGTTTTTTGGCTGGGAAAGTGTGTCAGGCTGCAGGAAACTGCTGGTTAATGTCACTTGAAGCTGAGGAATTGTCTTTACTCAACTTGTAAACGTTTGTTGAAGTTTTTGGGTTAAAATTTGATGTTGCTGTGTGGTTCTGGTTCTGAGTCGTTTGGACTCTTTGCTGACGTGTCACAGATAAAAGCGCATCTACGTTTGACCGCCGTGTCAAAACTGTGCCTATAAGAGCTTCATGGTTCATCTGAAAATTGCTGTCGAGTGGTATCGTTACATTTTAAGCAGGAATAATAGCATTTTGTGTCTGAAGCTGTCGGATCTGGTTCTGGTCCCGGTCCATTTTAGCTCTGACGTGTTGCTGTACGGAAAAAGTCCGTGTTGGCGACATTTATCTTGCTATTTTTACTGGGCGCAGCTTGGTAAAACTGTTCTGATGTGAAACGATTCGTTCACGGAATTTTTGTGGTGAATTTTAGCGTTTTATGAGTTGAAAAAGAGTTTGATAAGCTATATGCTGACGCTACGTTCACAACATCTATTGTCATGCTGTGGTTGGTTCAATGTGATCACGTGATACACAGTTGATCGTCAAATTTCAGTTTTGTTCACAAAATTCTGACAGATTATCTGGCTTGTTTCGTTTTTAGGCATAAAATATCGTCAGAAACTGTTTAACCGCGGTGTTTTGAGATATTTAAAGGGGTTTTACAGCGTTTAGACGTCGGTAGAACTCAAACGTCCGACTGCACGCACGTCCCTAAATGCAACACGAACGACACGTCAACGGAAGTGACGTGACCCAGATAGAGAAAAAAAGGAAAAAGATCGTTTCTTTTTATATCTAAAAGTTCACAGAACTTGTTCTAAACATTTTAAACAAATCCATTCGTTTCTTAAATGAACATTTGTTTAGGCGATTGTCACATCCAGGCTAAAACTCATCCCAAAAGTTGACGTTTATCCGATTTAGTTTAAAGCTACGGCTAAATGCTAAAAGGTAGTCAACGCGGCCTTAGAGCCAACAGCGCCTCTATAGCGGCCAGAATGAGTAATTACAGTCACATTGTGGTAAATTTCAGCTTTGAAAACCTGCAATCTGCTGGTTTAAAAGTATGAGAACAAGAAACATTTACACAGAATAGATGCTAAACCCTCTGCATTTATTTTAAAACAACATCTTTTAAAGTTATTCTGTGCACTCCAGTTTATTTTAAATAAAAAGTTTAAAATAACAAACAAAAAGCATCTGCTGACTTGATTTTCACAAAAATCAAAACAAAGATAGCAGAACAAATTTGAGGATGTCAAATAACCACAAATTAATAAAAATCACAAATTTTTATTTGGAATAACATCTGTAATGTTATGTTGAGCATACAAAAACTCCAGTTTATTTTAAATAAAAAATATTTAAAATAACAAACAAGAAATCCTATTTTCACTCCTGATAACTGTCAAAATACTGCAAAACAGTTTAGCCAAACTGCAATACATCTTTTTAAGGCATGATGGAGCAGCTTCCTGGGAACATTTTAGTGTGAATATTGCAGTTATTTCAAATCTTTTAAAAAGTTTTTGAGTAAGTAAAACGAAAATCATGCTTGTGTTAGTTAGTAACTGTTGTTAAAAAATAAGTTATATTTAAAGTTAACACTGCTTGCATTTAACTTTTACAGGTTCATTAAGGGTAAGTCCTGAAAGAAGGTACCTATGAATAGAAATACTTATTACACGGTGAAACACTTATACCACACAGCTGGTTAGTTTGATTGACTCAATGCCACATTTAAAAGTGAAGATTTATTTGCACACATTAAAATACGAACTGTCTTATTGATTTCACAAAAATCAAAACAAAGATGGAAGTTCAAGAAGGTGCGCGTCCAAGGCTCATACAGTATGTGCCTCTAGTAGACTCATACATCACAGGGTACCAAGAGGGACCCCGAAGCCGAGGACCTGCTCCCCCTGCACCTCGCACAGAGAGAAAATCTCTCTCATTGTGTGGTGACTACTTAGCTGCCCGAAATGTCTTGCAGGAAAAAGATGAACATCCTTTGCATTTCTTTGACAGGATTTTCAAGGCGTATGCAGGCGACATAATGGAACCGGGACTTGAAGAGCAGACGCTTTTCAAATCTGTTTTCAGAAATAATCTAATCTCTGATATTAGATTCAAGTTGCCATTGTACACCTGGTGTCAATTAGAAGTAACATCTTTGGATGAAATCAAACAGGGTGCTGTTACAGTCTTTGAGGCTCACATGCAAAGCAAAACACCCTTAGAGGTGTGCCCAGGTCAAAAGGTCAAACCCCAGTCGCTAAAAATAGAAGAGGTTCCCTCTCCTACAGAAAGCGAGAATAAACAAGATGTTCAAACCAACAAACAACGAAATGTTGGTGCCAACTGGGACAGTGACTCAAAGTGGTTTAAACGGAGCTCTGCTCATGTAGCTACTCAGATAGAAAAATCTGAGACAGGTACAATACCACAAAAGGGAGATGTCCACTCTACGAAAAACCCAAAGAGGTTTGTTCAGAGCCAAGGACCTGCTCCTCCTCCTGCACCTCGAATGCAACAGTTCGAGACATGCAAAGCGTCACAAATGCTCCAGAAAAAAGGCACAACACCTCTGCGCTCGGAAGAGACGGAGGAAGTAAGTAGTTTGTTAGAGGATTTGAATGTTACAGTGGTTGACCAACCTGATACAATGAGTGGCATTATCATTGATAATAACACAAACATCATTGTCCAACCTGGTGGAGCGATGTGCAGCACTGTCTTTCACAAAAACTCAGAGCACACAGCTTTCAACAATAATAACATTGAGAACAATAACAACAACATTGCTAAAGATGCTGACAGCCAACATATTGCTGACAGTCATCAATATCCTGAATGTCACAACACTGTCTGTCTAACGGATGGTACCGCAGAAGGCACGGATGACTCCCTAACCGAGAGCACAAGCCCGGTAAGTGAACTTTCAAATACAGGTGAGGCAGAAGAGACACAACAGTTGGACCAGACTCTGGCCCAACAAGAGAACCTCCTCTGCGAGCTGAAACAATCAGCACTCACTGAACACTACCTACCTCAGGTAGAAAAAGGTGTAGAGATCCAAGGATCCCACACCGAGGACGCTGTACTGTCCTCTGGGACAGATAAATCGGCAACCAGCCAAGCTTTCAATGAAACCTTGGTTCAAGAGCATTTGAGTTTAGAACTAATCAGAAATGACATAGTTTCTACAGACTCAAAGAGCCTCTCTTCAGTCAAGAAGTGGGAAAACACACACGTCAGTGACCCGTCGCAGTCTGAACAATCAGACACACCTGCGACTGTGCCGACGGTTGTGACACACCTGAATTACACAGAAAGAGGTAAACGTAAGAAGAACACTGCACAAAAACCATAGATATACGGGAGTATCAGATGTGGTATATCTCCGCATCCTTCACATATACGGACAATTTCCGGGAATTTCCGTATCGCATCCTCGGAAAATCCAGTTTCGGATATCCCCGGATACGAACAGATCCGAACTTTATTGATCCTTAAAAAATCACAAAATCCGGATACTTTATCTGCTGCAGATCCAGAAATATGTGGCTCTGTTATCCCTCGGGATTACTGCTTACATCTCTTCGGATACTTGCCGCATATATGACGTATGATTGTTTATATTTACGTATACGTGACAGATGTCAGTCGTATATTTATGGATTTTTATCTGTGAAGTATCTGTGAAGTATGCGATTTCTCAGAGATCCAGCAGATCTTTGACGTATCACGTTTAAGATGTCAGTCGTATATTTATGGATTTTTATCTGTGAAGTATATCTGAAGTATGCGATTTCTCAGAGATCCAGCAGATCTTTGACGTATCACGATGAAGATGTCAGTCGTATATTTATGGATTTTTATCTGTGAAGTATATCTGAAGTATGCGATTTCTCAGAGATCCAGCAGATCTTTGACGTATCACGATGAAGATGTCAGTCGTATATTTATGGATTTTTATCTGTGAAGTATATCTGAAGTATGCGATTTCTCAGAGATCCAGCAGATCTTTGACGTATCACGATGAAGATGTCAGTCGTATATTTATGGATTTTTATCTGTGAAGTATCTCTGAAGTATGCGATTTCTCAGAGATCCAGCAGATCTTTGACGTATCACGTTTAAGATGTCAGTCGTATATTTATGGATTTTTATCTGTGAAGTATCTCTGAAGTATGCGATTTCTCAGAGATCCAGCAGATCTTTGACGTATCACGATGAAGATGTCAGTCGTATATTTATGGATTTTTATCTGTGAAGTATCTCTGAAGTATGCGATTTCTCAGAGATCCAGCAGATCTTTGACGTATCACGATGAAGATGTCAGTCGTATATTTATGGATTTTTATCTGTGAAGTACCTGGAAATATGCGATCCCTCAAGAGTTCCAGCAGATCTTTGGCGTATCACGTCGTTGCAGATGTCATTCGGATATTTAAGGATTTTTCATTTATGCAAATTCATGCATATTTGGGAATATGATATACTCTGCCTGAAAATACAGGTTTTGCATGTAGGTAGACCATGTAAAACACCAATGGTTACCGGTAGTTGTTTTTTTTTTACCCTAACCCTCCATTTATTTTTTATTTTTAATATGTGAAGCACTTTATATAACTACATTTGTTTTAAATCTGCAATACAAATAGTTGGCTTCTAACATCTTTACATTTTAACATCACCCAGTTTTCTACATCAACATTAGTCTTTAATTTAGATTTATGTACCAACATCATGATGTACAAATCACAAGCTGGACCAAAAGCAGTCTAGTAAATACACAGTGGTTTGTATCTTCAGAACTACTACGGTAATGCAAACATCAGACATAAAAAAACTGACCATGACTTTAAATTTATTTTTTTATTAACACCCCCCCCCCACACACACACACACACACACACACACACACGCACACAAAGAGGAAAAGAAGAGGAGATGTATGGATGCAGTTAGAGAGGACATGAAGGTAGTTGGAGTGAGGACAGAGGATGCAGAGGACAGAGTGAGGTGGAGGAGGATGACTCGCTGTGGTGACCCCTGAAAAGGGAAAAGCCAGAAGAAGGTGCTCAAGGCAGCCTGGGTTGCATTTCTCACTGGGCACTCTGCGATGGACTTTGTTCTGAAGCTCAGCAAATGAGTCAGAGGCGCTCCTCTCTCGCAAAATCCTCCATCCTCTTAACTTTGT
This sequence comes from Garcialebias charrua, assembly GCA_038048925.1. Lineage (NCBI taxonomy): Eukaryota > Metazoa > Chordata > Actinopteri > Cyprinodontiformes > Rivulidae > Garcialebias > Garcialebias charrua. Next base: position 28,838 of record JBBPBX010032521.1, read on the forward strand.
AGGCAATCGTGGAGCTCAGTAAAGAAGGTATTTGTCAACATATTTGACTCCTTTTTAACTGACAGAAAAGTCTAATGTTCATGTAATAACAGCGTCCATGAGGTTAAGACTTGTACTCGAAGAACAAGGGAAACAGCGTGTGTTGGGGTAACCTAGGTTTGACACCCTGATGCATGCTCAATAATCCAGGTAGAAAAATCTAAAAAAGCTAAGTCTGGTCCTCTGGACATTCAAAAAATAAAAAATAAAGCACAAAAAAAAACTGTAGAAACGTTTCGTCTTTCGTCCGAAAGACTTCCTCAGTCTGAGAAGCTGTATTCAGCTCAGTCTTATAAATAGCACCCTCCCACAGTGGATCAACCAGTTGGCTGATGACAGCCTGAAACCAGCTGCTCACATGAGCAAGGAGGACCATCAGCCTGACGATGGATCGTTAACACCCTGATGGTTGTTTGCTATTCACAGAGGGCTGAGTGATACTAGCAATAACAGCATTGTAAGTGGGGGACAGTTGAACCCGGAGGCCTCCACCTCCGTTTAATGATGGACGGTTTCTTTTCACAAAGATGGCCTCCTTTATTCCTCTCTCAAACCATCGTTCCTCTTTATCAAGGATGTGAACATCTTCATCCCTGAAAGAGTGACCGCTGGCCTGGAGATGAGTGTAAACTGCAGAGTCCTGACCTGATGATGTTGATCTTCTGTGCTGGGCCATCCTTTTGGCCAGTGGCTGTTTAGTTTCCCCGATATAAGACTGATCACAGCCCTCCTGACACTGAACAGCATACAGTACACAATATTACTCTGTTTGTGCCGGGGGACTGGATCTTTGGGATGAACCAGTCTTTGCCGTAATGTATTTTGGGGTTTAAAAGCCACTGGGAGGGGGGTATACAAGCCACCCAGTGGCTTTTAAACCCCAAAATACATTACGGCAAAGACTGGTTCATCCCAAAGATCCAGTCCCCCGGCACAAACAGAGTAATATTGTGTATGCTGTTCAGTGTCAGGAGGGCTGTGATCAGTCTTACATTGGGGAAACTAAACAGCCACTGGCCAAAAGGATGGCCCAGCACAGAAGATCAACATCATCAGGTCAGGACTCTGCAGTCTACACTCATCTCCAGGCCAGCGGTCACTCTTTCAGGGATGAAGATGTTCACATCCTTGATAGAGAGGAACAATGGTTTGAGAGAGGAGTAAAGGAGGTCATCTTTGTGAAAAGAAACCGTCCATCATTAAACGGAGGTGGAGGCCTCTGGGTTCAACTGTCCCCCACTTACAATGCTGTTATTGCCAGTATCACTCAGCCCTCTGTGAATAGCAAACAACCATCAGGGTGTTAACGATCCATCGTCAGGCTGATGGTCCTCCTTGCTCATGTGAGCAGCTGGTTTCAGGCTGTCATCAGCCAACTGGTTGATCCACTGTGGGAGGGTGCTATTTATATCAGCACTTTGTGTGGACTTGTTCCTGTTTAAAGTGCTTTATAAATAAAATGGTATGGTATGGTATAAGACTGAGCTGAATACAGCAGCTCAGACTGAGCTGAATACAGCAGCTCAGACTGAGGAAGTCTTTCGGACGAAAGACGAAACGTTTCTACAGTTTTTTTTTTGCTTTGTTTTTTGTATGTCCAGAGGACCAGACTTAGCTTTTTCAGACTAGGTTTGACACGTTTGGCTTGGGTTTGGATCACTTTGGTTCCTTGGGATACCCCCCTCCCGGTCTGGCGCATAACGAAGCCACTTCTTGACAGTTCCGCTGTAGTCCTTGTCAGTTAGCTTTGGGTCAAACTGCCGAGCAGCAGCTGAAAGACAAAAAAAATAAGAGTGAGGAAGATGGTGTATATTTGATAAAATTGTATACCCCCCTCCCCTCTTTTTTTTTTTGAGAGGTGCTATCTCCCATGTTCTGCTTTTGGTGTGTGCACAAACTGTCCCACACATTCCCACTGAATATGACAAATTTGAGTGTTTGTATAAACAAATATTGTGTGAGGATGCAAAATGTCATTGGCCATAATGAGATGACATTTGATGAGGTACAGTGATGAGCAGCACTCACTTCACACGGGTGTGATTTTTTAAAATTAAATGCTCAGCATCCAATTAGACTGAACTGGAAAGAGAAGCAAATGTCTAGTTTGACTCGATCTTGACAACATATCCATGCACCTATTAAGCTCACCAAGAACATTGTCCTTTGATTATTTCTTATAGCTTGCACTTTCACATTTTCTTTATTCAAAATTAATCCTTTTTTTTTTGCATTTCATACAGAAGAGGCATGAAAGACAAGATGCAATACATTTTAGAAATTCAAAAGAATTTTTTACTATATGGCACACTAAGAGCATAATTATACAGGTAGTCCCCGACTTACGAGCGCTCTTACTTACGAGGTTCCAGACTTACGAGCTGGCGAATTTTTGGAAAAAAACGCAAAAAATACCGAGTTTTTCTGTGTTTTTTCACCACAGTTCGTTAGCTAAACATGTGGACACACGTTTCCGATCATTTTTATGCACTAGTAAGCAGTTTTTCGATGAAAAACGAGTGTTTGTAGTCGCACTAGCAAAACCGTTCCAACTTACGAGCGAAATTCCGGACTTACGAGAACTTGTGCTTCGTGTTTCAACTTACAAATTTTCATCTTACGAGCACCTCGTTGTAACGGAACTCGCTCGTAAGTCGGGGACTACCTGTATTCTCAATCACCAGCAGTCTATAAAGTAATTTGCAGGGGAGGAAGCTCACCAAATATGCAGTTGTGTTGTGTCCTTCTGAGGAAAGAGGTTTTTAAACATCTTTTCTACCATTTTAGTGTTTTCAACTGAGGAGCTTTGGATATATTCATTTAAAAAATATAGCACAAGAATATCTCTGCACAGAAAAAAATAAATAAAAATTACTTTAAGTTTTTTTTTTTAAACCAAACTGACAAGTTTCTCCACTGTAATTGTTGTGTGATGTTAAGGCATTGAAACACCTGGTTCAATTTAGAAGATATTTAAGATTAACTACAAGCACCTGAAGCTGACTCAGAGAACTCTGTGATTTTAGAGAAAGATCAAAGCCAAATGTAGACACGGTGCACCCCAAATCAACTTTTTTTAATAAAGTGCATTAAAACAATGGCCGCTGACACAAAGTGCTGTACATGAGGAACATTATTCTATAATTTAAAGCAGATTGGAGTGAAGCAAAATCAGCTTTTGAGTAGAAGTCACTAGATAGATTTAGAAAAAGCTAAGAGTTTTGTTATTTAAAGACAAATAATTGTTATTGTTCCCAATATTTTTAATTATAAGATTTTACTTTGTGATAAATTTGCCCAAATAACAAATAGAATTTCTCCATCTACATCAAACACCTGTGCCAGGGGGACAAATTTGTAAAGTATAATTCTTGATCTGAAGTCAGGGGCCACACAAAATCGTTTCAGGGGCCACAAATGGCCCTCGGGCCACACTTTGGACATCCCTGATATACAGTATTTGAACAATTTCAAAACATTTCATTAATAGCAGATGTTCTGTGGCACATTTTGAACTTTTAGATAAGAATTTGTGCTCAAGTGCCTAGAGAGCTTAGCATATTTTTCCTTGAGGAAAAATGAGCCAGACCACATTGAAATGGTCTACATTTAATAAATGAATGCAGTTCAGTCTATCAAATAAATTACCATCTTTTGACGAACTGATTCTTCCATCAGTAATGACTCCACCCCATGAAGTCTTGTTCACTGGTGACTGGCAGCTGGACAGGGAATGTATAAGTTGCGGTGGCTGGTCCCCGGATACCACCTTGTGTCATTTTGCCCTGTCAACTTGGTTCTTGATGAACTGCACATCTCTGGACAGATCCTTCACCACCACAAGTACTTCAGTGAGCACTGAAGTCATCTTGTGGATGGCAAGGTCTTTAGAAGAAAAGTTAAAATCATTAAATGAGAAACAAAAATAACCTGCTAATGACACAGTGAGGAATGTCCAACAGACTTGCCTTTCAAAAGCTGCTCTTCGCTGCTAGTCATCTGTGTGTTCCATCTGTAAAACACAAACATTCATACAACTTCATCTTTGCATACATTTTGAAAGGTTTGGAGCATGTGTCTGCGCATAATTGATGTTGATTTTATTTTGGTTAGAAATGTTAGTGTTTGTTCAACAGGGAACAGTTTGTTAACAGAAAGGGCATTTTCTGTATGTAATCAGGATAGAACTCAGATGAATAGAATACACAGGACCACAATGGAAACCAGTCTCTGTGGGCTTTGTGTGATGTTTAGCTTTTAAGCAACATTGTATACCCGTAGAAATTGTTAATTAGTGTTGTATAAAGTACCTCAAAGTAATACTTTTGTAAAAGTACAAGTACCTTATCATAAAATTACTTTGGTAAAAGTTAAAGCTCCACTGACATGATCTTTTAACTTTTCAAAAAATGGCACAACATATATAAATATTAAGATAGACCTCTGACCGTTTTTGCTAAAATAATGTTCAATGAATGAAATTTCCTCTCAAAATATTTTAAATTTAGCGCCGTTTTTTAGACCGTAAATCCGGATTTTCCGGTCACGTGTCAGCAGAACCGATCTGACGTCACGTCCGATACTGAACTCTGCTCAAACCGTACATTGAATGGACAAAAATATAAACGCATCCGTCGAATTTAGCCAATTAAAACTACATTTTATTTGATTTGGCTTCAGTTCGTGGAGAAAAAGTTATTTTGAGTGATGCACAACGAACGGAAAGGTTTATATTCTCCGTGTTGCTTCTGTAAGAGTTATCACGATAGCTCTGCTGCCATCTGGTGCTCAATGTGAAACCTCCCTTGAAAAAAAAAAGCAACACGGAGAATATAAACCTTTCCGTTCGTTGTGCATCACTCAAAATAACTTTTTCTCCACGAACTGAAGCCAAATCAAATAAAATGTAGTTTTAATTGGCTAAATTCGACGGATGCGTTTATATTTTTGTCCATTCAATGTAC
>JBBPBX010032522.1:9008-33840 GCA_038048925.1 Garcialebias charrua
CTTTACGATCTGCCAGTCAACACCTGCTGGAGGTGCCTCGCTCAAGGTACAAACAATGGGGAGACCGGTCCTTTTCTGTTGCCGGCCCAAAAGCCTGGAACAGTCTCCCCCTTGAGCTGCGTGCCACCTCTGATCTGACTCTGTTCAAAACCAGACTGAAGACCCACTTGTTCAAAAAAGCTTTCAGTGTGTAACTTTTATTACTTTTGGTATTTTAGTATGTAGCATTTTTATTTCCATTGCCTTCTTTTATTGCTGTTGTTTCTTATTCTATTTTCATTGATTTATTGTTCCAGTTTATTCATATTTTTATCCTGTTAAGCACCTTGGTCAATGCAAGGCATTGTAGGAAGGTGCTATACAAATAAAGCTTATTATTATTATTATTATTATTATTATTACATCACTGCTAAAAGACGAAGAATTTATACAATGTTTAAAAAATGAATGGACATTGTATTTAGAGTTTAATGACTTGCCAGGTTCATCAGCATGTACACTCAGGCTGGGAAGACAGTTATGAGAGGAAAAATAATTTCCTATTCAACAAATAAAAAGAAAATAAACGTATTGAGGAATTAGAGAAATCCATAAAATTACTAGAAGATATACAAGGAGAGGATATACAGAAAAAACTATGCAAGACAAAGTTAGAATTAAATGAATTTATTGATAAAAATAACAAAATCTTGGTAGAAAGGCTTCGATTAGAACATTTTGAACACAATAATAAACCAGGGAGCTTTTTAGCAAACCAACTCAAATTAAACAAAGAAAAAACATCTATATACAGTATAAAAGACACAAATGGAAATATAACTTATGATGAGGGAAAAGTAAACAGTGTTTTTAGAGATTTTTATAAAACTATACACTCCACAAATAAATCCAACAGATGAGGATATCAATCAATTATTGGATAGAGTAACACTTCCAAAATTAAACAGTAGTCAATCATCAGACCTAGACTCACCATTAACATCAGCAGAACTCTATGAAGTCATAAAAAAAGCCAAATAAAAAATCTCCTGGCCCAGATGGCTATCCAGCAGAATTTTATAAAGAATTTTGGAATATATTGGAACCAATATTTTACAGAATGCTATTAGAGTCAGAAGAAAATGGCAGGCTTCCAACACATATGAACTCAGCCAACATTAGTCTCCTTTTAAAATTAGGCAAGGACACAGTATTGCCTACCAGTTATCATCCCATCTCTCTTACTGTTAAGGTGTGATCTGTCAATTTACATGTATGTGCTACCTCAGCTTGCAATTTACATATGATGGTGTGTGGTTCTGTTATAACTTTAAACTCTCACAGTTTGTTTCAGTGACCTTAACAAACCCCCTACTGTTAAAGGTTCAGTATGTAACTTTTCTAACAACATATTTTTAACATATTTCTTCACTCTGTCACTACCTCCTGACATACTGATTTTAGACAAGTAATCTCTGAAAAAAACTATTGTCCCCTTGCTTCTCTAAAAGCATTTCTAAAAAGCCACAGTGACCCACCGTTAACCAGCCAATAAAAACAGATTTTGTAACCAGCCAATAAAAACAGAGCTTGAATTTGAATCAGCCAATAAAAACAGAGCTTGAATTTGAATTTCAGCAGAGCTAGGGCAAGAGCAAGCCTCAGAGCCGCTCTGAGGGGGAGGGACCAGAAACGTGTCTGTTCAAAATTTTCCTAAGTTCCAGCATGTTCCAGAAATTACATACTGAACCTTTAAGCTTTGATGTGTTGTTTTGTCAATTTAAATAGAATGGTCATGTTATCTCAGGTATGTGTGGGGTTATTTCAGCTTCCAATTTGCATATGTTGGTGCGTGGCATGTCAGCCTGTATAAAACTTCTCTGTCTCACAGCTGCCATTCTGTATTGAAAAAGCCTTTTGGATAAAGGGTGAAACGTTTTCTGCAACAAATAAAGTCCAGTTGATCTTGTATTGAACGCCTTTTTTGATCATCAGTTTCCGGTTCCGGCAAGCATCAAGAGCGGCTGCACCTCTGGTCTCTCTAGCCCCTTTCATAAGTCAGACCCGCGCAGTTCCCGCACAGACGAGTCCGGCTTTAATACCCATCGGGTCATTCATAAAACAAAGTTGAATCCGGCCACAGCCCGCCCTCAAAGGAGCATTCACAAAACAATTTGGAGCGCGTGTTGAAAAGAGGCGTGGTGAAAATCTGCTGCTCAGAGGACGTGGTGCCTGCGTGTTTAACGTGGGACCGCACCGCAGAGGTGGATGTAAACAAACATGGCGACGCTAGCGAACATCGTTGTGTTTCTCCGAATGCTTTTTTTTGTTTGTTTTTTGTTTTTTTGCTCTCGCATCAGTAAAGCAATCCGCTCCAGAAGGGCCCCATCCTTCACTGTACCGGTAAGTCCCTTTTTCCTCCTCTGCGCGCAGAGACAGGAGCACACAGGTCTCTGCATCACCCCAATTAGACATTTCCGTGATGATCAATAAAAAAAGAAAAAGATTCGGCGAAGAATAGCAAGTGATGCGCGAGCAAAATACAGATGTCATGTTGTTGTTTACACATTTAAATACAGCGCGACAGTGTGCGCCGGGATAGTACGTGGGAGAGTACGTCATTATTCAAATCAGTTTGAAGCCGCGCAGCCCCGAGACCTTTCACAAGTCGACAGATGCGGCTTTAACACTACCTCTGCTCACAGATCAGGCACGGATCAGAGGCGAGTCAACTTAACTCGCCAAGGCGCGTTTGTGTTTTCTGAATGCTCGTTGGAGGTCTGAACACGCATCAGAGACAGATTGATGCGTCTTATGAAAGGGGCTTCTGAGTCCTTACCATCTAACTGACCCGTTTTTTTTCAAATTGGACCAAAGCTGGTCCATTTTTCATCTGAATTCGGTGTTCAGTGGCTCAGAGAGCCGGACGGGACCGTTCAATAAAAATTCTGTCGGACCAGGTTCGGACGCTTCACCCCATCGGCCATTCTGAGCTACCTTGCCCGGACAGGTGAACCCTAAAGCCGGAGAACCACCCACGAAGACCCGGTGTTTCTTCTGCCACTCTCACTGGATTCTCACTGGACCCCGTTTGAATGTCCCACCAGGATCTGCGGTTCTCCTGGTTTCAACAAGATTAGCAGGGAAGTTTTGACTTTGCTGATTTTTCTGCTGTCCTTTGTTGACCTCGTGGCGTGGGGGAGATAATTGTACCTCGTGAGCGTGGGGGGAGGTGTTTCTGACTGGATCCGAACCAAACTGGCTGTGGGGACATTTGTCTACTTCAGTCTGTTTACCTCCGTGGGAACATGAGCCCATCTGCGCGCGTGTGGACGCAGGAGCTGTAATAACCCGACCGGAGCTGCGCTCTCTCTGCTCTGCCTCACACGCGCGTTCATCACAGGGACGCGGATGTTTGACTGCTGCTGACTGCTGCTGTTGAAATAAGTCTGAGCTGAGAGATTCAGTTAGGCTTCAGCCCCTCTGGTAAGACTTGCTGTGTTTTTTTCTGGAGGTGGCTTTTTCAGGCTGAAGAGGCTGAATGCTGAATATATTACAGCAATATTAACGAACATCTTACCTGCTGTAGATAACTTTTTAAGAGCCCATTTTTGAAGAAACCAATACTTCAACAACAACAAATATCTTATCTGCTATAGATAACTCTTAAAAAAAGCCTCAATTGTTGTTGTGAGCTCAACAACAAACATCTTACCTGCTGCAGATAACTTTAAAGAGCCTCATTTCGTTGTTGTGGGCTGTTTGTGGATCAGACGAGTGAAGCGCGGAGGATCAGGACCGTCGCTGTTTTGTTGGGAGCTGCTTGTGGATCAGACGAGCGGAGAGTGAACAGAGAGAGGGTGAAGAGAGAGAGTGAAGAGTGAAGAGTGAAGCGTGGAGAAACAGGATCGTCGCTGTTTGCTTGTGGATCAGACGAGCGGAGAGTGAAGCGCGGAGGAAACAGGATCGTCGCTGTTTGCTTGTGGATCAGATGAGCGGAGAGTGAAGCGTGGAGGAACAGGATTGTCGCTGGTTGGGTCGCTGTCTGGTGGTGCCTGTTTCACACTGTTGGGAGCTGCTTGTGGATCAGACGGGCAGTGAGAAACGTGCGCCGCTGAGGATCAGGAGCTGCTGTCACTGTTGTTTGGTGCTGTTCTCGCTGTTGTTCCTTTGCTGTCCTGATACAGGCTGATACAGACTATAAATCATGCCTTTAATTTTATGAGGCTTTTTTGGCACCACACTCTGCTGTTTGCTGCAAATTGCTTGTTTCTACCCGTTGATTCTGGATCCAGGTGTGTTTACCAGGGCCATATCCACTCATATTCACAGAGGGGCTGGAAATCCCTCTCACATAAACTGTAGTTGGGCCTCCACAACGGAACGGTTTGCCCACTTAATTTGTGACGCTTTATGGTCTGAGTCTTTTCTGCATCATTCATATCACTGTCATTATTTTCAGTTCTCAGACTACCTGGAATCACTGAATCTTATCAACACATCTGGATCTGCCCATCACTGCAACTTTCATTGTTTTTGGGTTCTGAATGATCGTGTCTTCATCAATGTTTCTCATGGTTCAATTATGGGTACAAAATGTCACACTGTTAATTCCTGTAATTACACATCAGTGACAAAGAAGTCAAGTAAATGTCTGATATTAATGTTGTTATTGATCTCAGGGATTCAGCCCAACCCAGGTCCATCCATTAACTACAGTACTCCCAGTGAGTTTAAAAATAATTCAGGTCTCCATTTCCTGCATGTAAATGCTCGTAGCCTTCTAAAAAAACTTGATGAACTGAAAATCCTAATCCGTTCTTCTGGGGCAGATGTGATCGTTATCTCTGAAACTTGGCTCAACAAATCTGTTTTGAAAAATGACCTGGCAATCAATGAATTAAAGATCTATCGTTGTGATCGTAATAATAGGGGAGGTGGAGTCGCTATTTACATCAGAGACTCTTTGGCTGCCAGGATTGCGTCTAAAAAAACATTCGCAAACCAGTTTGAGGCTTTAGCTTTGAACATCAGTTTGAAGGGAGGTCAGATCATAACTGTTGTAGGTTGTTATGCCCCCCCTTCGCAACACCTGAAGCTCTGTCCTCCCTGACTGAATTCATAGGAAATTTAAAACACAATGAGATTGTTATGGTAGGAGATTTCACTTCATAGGAAATTTAAAACACAATGAGATTGTTATGGTAGGAGATTTCAACATTGATTGGAATAAGTCGACCCTCCTCTGCGATAAATTCAAGGAATGTTGCCTATCTCTCAATCTAAAGGCCCCAGTATAGCTGCGTGTTAATCCGAGCGCCGCGGCATGCCGTGTCAGCGCCGTGTGAGCGCCGCGGCAAAAGCCTTTGATCGCGGGCGTGAATGCGCCATGGTCAAATTTTACTACGCCTACGCGCGCGCGTTGATAAACTGCCTCGCGTGTCAGCAAATGACCGATCAGCGACCTCAATTTGTCCTGCTCCGCCCGGCTACAGCTGCTGGAGCCTGCACTCCAGAGAGCTGCGCTTGCACAGAGTATAAATGAACTGCCGGTGCGTAGCACACGCGAGTCCAGCAGCGCTGGACACAACAGACAGCTATACTGGGGGCTTAACACAACTTATCGATTCTCCCACCAGACCAAACAAAAAATGTCCGGAAAAATCTTCCACCTTAGATCTGTTTTTCACAAATGCACCTCATAAATTTCCTGGTACAGGTGTATTTGCTAACATTTTGAGTGATCATTCCGTAATAGCAGCTCTTAGATCTACTAAACTTCCACCTGCTAAGCCCAGAATAATTCAAAAAAGGGATTTGAAACGTTTCTGTGAACAGTCATTCCTTTGGGATCTATCCCACTTTGATTGGCAACGTATTCTACTAATCAACGACGTGAACACCGCTTGGAACTATTTTCATAATAGTTTCATTTTCTTTGTAAACAAACACGCTCCTTTCCGGCAGTTCAGGATAAAGGGCCGTGACAGCCCCTGGTTTACTCCTGAACTAGCTGACCTCCTGCACAGGAGAGATCATCTTTGGGCCGCTGCAAGAAAATCACACTCAGACTCTGATTGGTTGAAATTTCGGCAGCTGAGGAATAAATGCACAACTGCCATCAAAGCCGCAAAACGTAATTACTTCTTATCTCAGACCTCCAAAAATCTAAACGACCCAAAAAAATTCTGGAAAACCATCAAATCTCTCTCAGGCACCCCCCAATCATCTGACCTCCCATCACAACTTCTTGTTGACTCTGTTCCTGTGTCAAATAAGCACGAGATCCTGAACTGTTTCAACAAACATTTTGTTGCTTCTAGTTCATTATTTGACACAGTTACAAATGGAAAAACGGCCACTTCATCTAATAATCAAACTTCTACAAATCAAATCCCTCCTACAAGTAAATCCTCAGTTAATCACACCTTCTCTTTTTCTCCGTTCTCAGTCAGTGAGGTAAATAAACTGTTAAAAGACCTTGATCCTAAAAAATCTGCAGGTCCAGATGAACTTCCACCTTATTTCTTAAGGCTGGCTGCTCATATCATCACAGTCCCCGTGACCCACATCTTTAATCTGTCCATAAGCCAAAACACCATTCCGGATGCTTGGAAAACAGCCTTCGTTCTTCCTCTGCTGAAGGGAAGTGACCCTACCTCACTGAACAACTATCGACCAATCTCTAAACTCTGCATTTTATCCAAGATCCAAAAATTATCTGGACTCATTTAACATTTTACCTCTTCATCAATCTTGTTTCAGGAAAAAACACAGCACAACAACTGCTTCTCTGAAGGTTCTTAATGACGTTGTTGAAGCATTGGATGCTAAGAATTATTGTGCTGCACTTTTCTTAGACTTGTCTAAAGCTTTTGACACTGTGGACCATAACATCCTGTGTCATAAGCTCTCAGAAATCGGTTTCTCTGATCACACAATCGGTTGGTTTTCTAACTATTTTTCCAATCGGAGGCAATGTGTTCAACATAACGGTACTTCTTCCAGCTATTTAACAGTTAAAAATGGTGTACCACAAGGCTCAGTTTTAGGACCAACCCTCTTTACAATCTACATAGCTAATGTAGGTCAGAGCATCCCTGATGCATCCTTACATTTCTATGCTGATGATACAGTTGTTTATTGCCAAGCTAAAACAGTAGCTAAGGCTTTCCAGTTACTGCAATCCGCTTTTGACATCATCCAGTCAGATTTGTTCCGTCTCAAACTTGTCCTAAATGCTGATAAAACAAAAGGGATGTTTTTTTCAAGTAGGAAGTCGGTCCCAGCAGATCTTCCTCTGATTTTATCATCAAATGGTGTCCCTATTGAGTTTGTTGACTCATATAAATATTTGGGTATCCTGGTCGATTCACATCTCTCTTTTAAACTCCACGTGGAAAACCTAGTGAAGAAACTGAAAGTAAAACTGGGTTTCTTTTTCAGAAATAAATCATGTCTAACACTGAATGCTAGGATACGCCTTGTATCTGTGACTTTCCTTCCCTCCATTGATTACGGTGACATTCTCTACATGAATGCTCCTACAAGCACCCTGCGGATGTTGGATGTTGTCTATCATGGTGCACTAAGATTCATAACTGGCTGTGATTATCGTACCCACCACTGCACCCTGTATTCACTGGTTAACTGGACATCATTAACCTCACGCAGACTCTTCCACTGGTACATCTTCATCTTTAAATCACTTCTTGGTCTGCTGCCCTCATACATCTCCTCCTACATGTCTTTGCGTGAGTGCAGCTACAGTGTGCGCTCTCAGGACATGATTACCTGCAGTGTTCCGTCAGTGAGGACTGAACTTGGAAAAAGGGCCTTCTCCTACTCTGCTCCTGCTTCATGGAATATCTTACAAAAAGATCTGAAGCTCTCGGCCCTGACCTCTCTAAATGATTTTCAGAATCTGTTGGAATCCTGGCAAAAACCAATGCTGATTTGTTCCTGTTTTTGATTTTGTACATCTACCTTATAATGTTTGCTAGTTTTTGCTACTTTTTCTTTTTCTTTTGTCTATTGTTTAATGTACTTGTACCATTGCTGTTCATCATTCTTTAGTTTGTAGCAGGTCGCTTTCGTAAATGAGCCCTCGAGGCTCAATAAGATTTACCTGACTAAATAAAGGTTGAATGAATTAATGTCAATGATAAAATAATTTATAAAGCCCTCTCTAAAAGATTAGAGAGGATAACTCCTTTAATTATTCATCTAGATCAAACTGGATTTATAAAAGGAAGACACTCGACTACAAACACTCGCAGATTATATAATTTAATAGAGTATTCCTATAGTAAAAATATTGAAACAGCTATTTTATCTTTAGACGCAGAAAAAGCATTCGATAGCGTAGATTGGAATTTTTTATATGCTACCTTGATTAAATTTGGATTTGGAAACTATTGTATTAATTGGTTTAAAATATTATATAACTCACCAAAAGCATGTGTCAGGACAAATAATCAAATATCTCCAAGCTTTTGTTTAGAGAGGGGCACAAGACAGGGATGCCCACTTTCCCTCGCACTATTTGCTATGTTTCTTGAACCTTTAGCAGCAGCAGCAATAAGGCAAACTGTTGACATTAAAGGCATACAGTGTAAAATATAGAACGCAAAATTAGTCTTTATGCTGACTATGTTTTACTTTTTCTTCAAAACTCAGAAAACTATCTAATGTTATCGAATTAATAAACTCATTCTCACAAGTTTCTGATTATTCTATAAATTAGTCAAAATCTACAGCTCTTCCAATAAATTGTGTGTTTAATACTTCTTTAAATGGAAAACTACAATCAGGTAACATTACATACTTGGGTATTAATATTTCTCATAGATTAGAAGACTTAATACAATTAAATCATATACCACTTTTAAAGAAAATTGAAGACTATCTTACTAGATGGAAATCTACACATTTCACTTATGGGAAGAGTTGCCTCAGTAAAGATGATGGTCCTGTCGAGAATAAATTATTTATTCTCAATGATTCCAAATAAACCTTCAAATGAATGGTTTAAGTCCTTGGATTCTTTCATATCTAAATTCCTTTGGAAAAACAAAACTCCATGTATTAGCTTAAAAACACTACAGAAATCTGAAGAAACCGGAGTAGAACTTCCAAACTTTTATCACTACTATTTAGCAAATAGGTTAGAATATATTTCAAAGTGGCTAAATCCAAATGCACTAGATGTTACTTGGATAGACATAGAGCAAACTTTATGTAATAATATTAGGTTTTCAGATCTGCAATTTATTAGTATAAATATAAAAAACATGTCTGCTTTAAAAGTACAGTATCAGTATTTGCTCATCTCTGACAGCATGGTGGGAGTATCTGAAAATGACAAAGTCTTCACTACTCCTATGCAGACAAACACTCATCCGGAACAATCCTGACATACAGAAAGAAAATAATGTTAAATTTCTCAGGTTGGAGAGTTAAGGGAATTGAATGTCTGGAACACATATTTGATGGTGTAGACTTTATTTCATTTAATGAATTAATAATACAATATGGCATTGACAATAAATATTTCTTAGAATATCAACAAATTAGGTCTATTGTAAAAAAGAAATTTAAGCTTAATAGAGAATTGTTAGAGACACCAATATGTGTGTCAGAATTCATTAATCTTAAACAACCCAAATTGTTATCTAAAATATACAAGAAATTGTCTAGAATCGATGACTCCATAATGCTTCCTGTTGCAAAATGGGAGACAGATTTATCGGTTAACTTTGACCAAAACATATGGTCTCAAATATGTTTAAAAACATTTAAAATGACTAGAATCTCCAATTTACAATTAATACAGTATAAAGTTCTCTATAGAGTACACTATACAGGTCAACGAATCTTTAAGATGGGATTTACATCATTTAACAATTGCTCACAGTGCACAAGCAATATACCTGAAAGTTATGCACCATAACTCATGTTCCCTGAAGGAAGGGAACGAGGTGCAACATACTTGCTATTGGGAATTGCACCCTCGCGTGATTACCTGAAGGAATATACTCACACCTTTACCGCGCCAGAGGCCCCGCCCTCTGGGTACTTAGGCGGCTGACGCCCGTCCATCTTTCTCCGAGATTGCACTTCACCGAGATTTCAGCATTGAAAAAGCCAGATATGTTGCACCTCGTTCCTTTCCTTCAGGGAACATGAGTTATGGTGCATAACTTTCAGTTCCCTTTCAGTTGGTCCATCGGTGCAACATACTTGCTATGGGAACGTAATCCATTCACGCCCTTGAAATGCTTAGCAAAGTGCATGTGAGAACATCTGTCACAAAGATAGGCATCTCCCAGCTACTTTCTGTAGGGAATGTAGGAAGCACATGCTAGGAGGAAAAAATGTCAAATGTAAAAACACCAACATGATGTTTCTACTGGACATACATATATATAACACCCGCTAGAGACAGCGTAAGCGTGCTCTATCGGTGTGAATACCTGTCCTCCCTTTTTCCCATTGGAACATCCTGAGAAACAGGAGGAGAAATGGACCTGTCATGTCACTAGAAATTGGGTGACAGATGTGTAGGTAGAAAACCCTGGCCAAGCACAGGGTAACCTCACAGGTCCTTGTTAACCTTGGAATGCCGTATTTGTATGTTTTGGGACAAAGCAACCAAAGCCTTAGGTCCTCAGCTGGGCCCCTTCAGAGACCAGACTGAAAGTTGCCATAACTCCGGACGTGGGTGAAAGAGTTGTCCACGCGCCTGAGTCAGCAGGTCCATATGAAAGGGCAAATGCCATGGTATCCCAGATAGCATTGAAACCAACTCAGGTAACCACGTTTTCTGTGGCCATCTGGGGGCTATAAGAATCAAGGAGAGAGCCCCCTTACGTACCCGTTCCAATATCGCCCTGATCAAAAGGACAGGTGGAAACGCGTAGTAGAGCACCCCTGGCGGCCAATCATGTGCCAGAGCATCCATACCCAATGGAGCATCTGCTTCCTTCAAGGAGAAGTAAAGGTCACAGTGTGAGCTAGCCCTGCAAGCAAACAGGTCCACAGAGGCTCTCCCAAATCGTGACCAGACCTGTTCCACAATCCGTGGATTCAGGCTCCATTCTGACGCCAGAAGAGGACCTCTTGAGAGGGCGTCCGCTCCATAATTTAGTTCACCAGGGACATGAGTCGCCTTGAGAGACAGGATCCTTGGAGAACACCATGTGAGCATCCTCTGCGCCAGTCCGAGGAGGGCCCGGGACCTTGTCCCTCCTTCTCTGTTGATAAAGGACACTGTGGTCCTGTTATCTGATTTCACCAGGATATGTTGTCCAGCAATCAGACCTTTGTTGAAGAAATATTTTAGTGACAGGAATACGGCCAACAATTCTAGGAAGTTGATATGTAATCTTTATTCCTGTTCATTCCAAAGGCCACAGACATTCTGATTTCTACAGATCGCCCCCCATCTTGTTTTTGAGGTGTCCGTCGTGATGACCACACAAGATGAAACCCTTCCCAGTGGGACCCCTTCCGTGAAAAGGGACACACCCCTCCAGGGTTCCAGAGCCTCCAGGCACTCTGAGTCTATCCTAACCTCTCCAGCCTTATTAGGCAGGTCAGGTTGTATTTGCTGGTTTAACCATAGCTGCATGGGCCGCATTTTCAGTAATGCGTGTGGCACACAGGGAATGGCTACTGCCAAGAGGCTTAAAAGACGTTGGCAGGTTTTCAGAGGGACCCGATGGTCCGGTTTATACCTATCCAGGCAACGGCAAATAGAGGAAACTCGTTCCTTCGAGAGCCATGCTTTGTACTGGACGGTGTTGATCTGTACTCCGAGAAAAACGGTAACCCGTGATGGAGTCAAACCTTTTTTTTGTAGGTTTATGATAAAACCAAGAGTTTCTAAGTGAAAAATAACTCTATAGGAGTGTGCCTGGGCTTGCTTTCTGCTCTCAGCCAGAATCAGCAGGTCATCCAAGTAATTCATGACCCTGAGTCCTTGATTCCTAAGAGACGTCAGAGCTACGTCCAGACATTTAGTAAATGTACGCGGAGCAGTCTTTAAACCAAAGGGTAAAGCTTTGAATTCATAAGCGTTTCCCTCGAAGGCAAAGCAGAGGAACTTTCTGTGTTTCCTCCATACGCCTATATGGAAATAGGCATCTTTTAAATCCATTGTACACGCATAGTCTCCAGGTCTCACAGACTGGAGAACTTGCCGCAGTGTAAGCTTGAACTTAAATGTTTTAATCCTTTTGTTAAGAGCCCTGAGATCCAGAATTGGTCTCAGGGACCGATCCTTTTTGGGCATCAGGAAGTACTTGCTGTAGTGGCCAGAGCGTAGCTTGTGTCCTGAGACCAAACTAATCACTCCCTTTCGCAGCATCGTTGAAACTTCCTCCCTCAGCACATGTGCACGTGTAGGGTTGATTTTAGATTGCAGCACCCCTGTGAAGCGGGGCGGTCTTTTCGAGAATTGCAACTTGAGCCCATGACATGTCGTTGTAAATGGTAAATGGAGCTTATTTATATAGCGCCTTCCAGCCCCCTCTGAGAAGCCCCAAAGTGCTTTACAATACGAGCCATCTACCCATTCATACACACATTCATACACCGTTAGTGGTAGCCTGCCTTGTAGGGCGCTATCCAGACCTACCGGGAGCAACTCGGGGTTAAGTGTCTTGCCCAGGGACACAACGACACATGGTGGGCGGATGCGGGACTCGAACCTCCGACCTTCCGATTGGGGGTCGACTGCCATTACCACTGTGCCACGGCCGCCCCGGGAGCTATGGTTATGGCTATGGCCCATGCAGCTATGGTTGTCATGACCCAATCATTTGGTAGACACGCCTTCCAGGCCTGTGCATGCGTGTTGAGCTTGGAGGGCATGTTACAATGCTACCTGTCGTGTTTTAGTGTCAGCGGGGTAACCTTTGACCCCTCTAACACTTCTTTGGGCAGGCTGGTCGGCCCGACAGAAGATATTGCGAGATCTTGCCGCCTCCCTGGCAGAGCTTGTGTATCTTACTGCGGTTCATAGTTTGACCACATGGTTTGTTTATAAAAATGGGACTCGAATGAAGAACCAAGGCAGTTTGTGCTTTGGTACTTTTATTTTTGTACATGTCTGAAACAGTGTTTGTTTTGTTTACACATGCGATGGTCGAGTCATGTTTGGTACGTACACACATGCCGCTCGCTCCTCGTAGTTTTTTTACAAGGAGAGACTGAGCTCAAGAGGTTAGGTTCCCGTACCCCATGGGCGGGCAAACCTGTAAAATTATCAGTTCGTCCTGTTTCATCAGGTCCGAGTCTGCTTTCCACATGGGGACACTGGGGAGGTCCTCGGCCAACCCTGAAAGGTTCCGCCGTTAGCCGCGGGTCCCTTCGTTGGAAGGCCATGCGTGTTTTCTTTTTGGGGGCAAAGCTTTTTCTTGGTAACCACTCGCGGAGGGCTTTCGCTTGTTTGCGTCTTTGTTCCAGCCTGGACTGGACGTGTTCCAGGGCTACCCTGAAGAGTCCCGTTGACTCGATCGGGTGCTGGAGGAAAGTGGACCTCTGGTTTTCCGGGAGGTCCGACAGAGTTAGCCAAAGATGGCGCTGGGCGACAACTATTTCCGTGATTGCCTTGCCTTGGGAAATGGCTATTGTCCCCATCATGCGAAGCACGAGGTCCGAGACACGGCGGGCCTCCTCCTTGGCTTCCGTTGCGGCCTGCTCGTCCTTTGCTACCTGGATATGTTGCAGTTTTTCCGCCAGATACGCCTGTACCATGGTTGATGCATTCATTGCGCGAGCCGCGAGGCCCTGAGCCTTGTAGCACTTCTCGAGTTGTTTCTCCGAAGCAAGGCAGGCCCTGCTTGTTAGCGCGGGTTTCGTCCCCGTGGCTGCGGGGACTAGGTGAGCCGCCAGAGTCTCCTCAATCGGGGGTTCGCTGGCGAGGCCTGCTGTCTCCATTCCCGTGACGTCAAGGAGTCGGGACAATGGCAACATGATGGAAGCCCCGTGTTCCGCCCAGGAGCGTTTAAGCTCCATGATGAAGTCCGGGAAAATGGGCATTTTCTGTGACGTTGTCGGCTGTTTCACGTAGAAGTAGCTTCCCGCCAGCCTCGTAGCCTGTTGGCGAGGCGTGGGGTCCGGCCACGTGACCTGCAGAGCATCTGCCGCCCTATGACACAGGTCGAACAGAGCAGGTACCGACAAGTCCGGTTCCGGGAGAATGTGCGCCAGGTCCTGGGAGGAACTCACGGTTTCTCCCTTGTCACCAAATTCAGCGTCTTGGTCGGACACTTCAGGCGTCGAGTCCTCTGCGGCCACTGAGGAGTCCAACATGTTGTCCTCTCCGATTCGGCCGCTGCATTCCAGGTCCACGTTTTCGGACTCTGGTTCAGGGGGGGGCACTATAGTGCGACGTGCGACCTTGAGCGCCGCGTTCCTAGCCATGGATTTGGCCAACGCGTCAGTCGTCGTCTCCTCACTGCTGCCAACATCTGACGGCAGTGAGGGCAGGACTCGGGGAATTCTAGCGCCTTCCTCACGTGCAGAATCCCTAGGCAAACAGGACAGGCCTCGTGGGTGTCCGTCGTCGAGAGGGAGTAACCGCAGCCGCTGGGGCATGGGCGCGAGTGAGGACTCGTCGTCTTTGTTTTCCTCTTCTTTGTCTTTCGTTTTCCCTTCTCTGGAGCCATGTCCTGCGAGAAGCGTCGAAGTTGATCCTAGTTTTCTTTTGTTCGAAGCCGTCTTCTCCGTTGTTCTGCTTTTGCTGGTTAGCCTGCTAAAGGTTAGCAGGAAGTCGTGACGTAGTTAGCGCAGTCGAGCGAAAAGCTCCGGAAAGACGGAAAAACTTCGAAGGTGAGTAGAAAAATGCTGGACTAGCCGTCGCCAGCCCAGTAGTACGCAGGAAAAATTCTCTGTACGCTCAGTGTAGGGAGCAAGCTCACCTCAGTCAAGCGATGCGACAACAGAGAAGTCCCACGAAGTTCAGGTGTTTAAGCGAGGTGAAGGGCAAAAAGAGAAAGATGGACGGGCGTCAGCCGCTTAAGTACCCAGAGGGCGGGACCTCTGGCGCGGCAGTGACGCCCCTGCCGTAAAGGCGTGAGTATATTCCTTCAGGTAACCGTGCGGGGGTGCAATTCTACGGTGGCCCCAAGGTGTAAATGAACAACATTTAAAAAAACGGAATTACATTTGAAAAAACACAACAAAAACACAACAACATTTGAAAAAACGGAATTACATTTGAAAAAACGAAATTACATTTGAAAAAACACAACAACATTTGAAAAAACGGAATTCCATTAAGCCAAACCGGAAGTGGCCAAAGCAGAAGTAGAAAAAAACAAATTACATTAAGTCAAACCGGAAGTGGCCAAAGCGGAAGTAGAAAAAACCAAATTACATTAAGTCAAACCGGAAGTGGCCAAAGCGGAAGTGGCCCGAATCACATTAGAAAAAAACGGAATTACATTTGGAAAAACACAACAAAAACAACATAAACACAACAACATTTGGAAAAACGAAATTACATTAAGACAAACTATTTTTTTTCCACTTTTTTTTTTACTTTATTAACAACATAAAACCGAACACAGCACACAACACGCTCGCACGCACACACACACACACACACATACACTCACAAACACACAGAGGTACAGTTAGCATGCACACGGAGGTTCAGTTAGCATGCTATCCTTTAGCCTGTAAACTGTTTTGTTAGATTTTTCTACCTGGATTATTGAGCATGCATCAGGGTGTTTTGTTCAAGCTTAAAGAAGACATGACGCTGCAGAACTCAGAAGGATCTTCAAGGTAATTAAGTTTTATTGACGTACATTTCAGTTTACATTACTCGTGCGGCATTAATGTGTTGTTTACATAACATGCTCATTGAAACGTTAAATGAAGCCCCCGATTTTGCAAACTATAAATATATTTGTCCACAGAGAACTAGTGTGTGTTAGTTAGCAAGTGTACCAGCGATTAGCTGTTTAAGTTAGCACAAATGCTAAAACAAGTTTCTTCAGTTTTAATATTTACACTGGGCAGCTGTTTAATCTGTGCTCGGCTTTAATCTGCCAGTCACCACAAATCTTAATATATCAGTTGCATGCTTTAAATGCACAGTAGTACCGTATCTATATATAACAACCTTTAGTTTGTTCGGACTCCAAGCGATTCCCTGGATGTCGCAATGAATTAATGAATGACATTACTGTCAGTGTACAGTAAAATGTACAATGAAATTAGGAGTATCTTCCATAGAGGAAGTAATAAAAGCAAACCAACTACAGTACATCACACACACTACATATGTACACAGTACTTTATAAAAAATATACTAGTGAAGCTAGAACAGTGGTAGTTCCAGCGGTCAGATGTTCTTAACTGTGAATGCACATCATGTAAATACTGTTGTAAAGTACCCTGATGCATGCTCAATAATCCAGGTAGATTAGATCCAGGTAGAAATGGATCAGTCTGTGGCACTGCTCAGGTGTTATGAGCCCAGGTTGCTCTGATAGTGGCCTTTATGTGTAGTGGCCGGGCTTTTGACTTGGAACCCGAAGGACGCGGGTTCGCGTCCCGGCCACTACACACCTTGGGGTGTCTGAGTGCACATCTAATTCTCCAGCTCCCCGGGCGCTTTCTATGGCTGCTCACTGCACCACCTGGTAGGTGGTTGGGTTAAATGCAGAGACGAATTTCGTCTGTGTATGGGAAACATACGCAGATGACAGGAAAAGACATTATTATTATTATTATTATTTAGCTCCTCTGAATTGTTATCACATCTTCCTCTTCATCCTACAACAACTGTTGTAAAGTGTTCTCATATATACAATTGTCAAACACTGCTATAAAAATATAACTTTATTTCATCCAATTTTCAGGTGGCGTGCAGGTGCAGCGTGCGTGCCCATGGTTTCATCGTGCTGCTCCCATCGTTGGCTGCAGTACCTGCATGGCAGGATGAAGAAAACTGAATGTTGCCCAAATTGTCGAGCTGATGGTATTAACGATAAGATGGTATTAACGTCCTTTGGTCTTGCTGAGGTATTTTATGCACTTGAAAAAAATACTCAGCAATTAATTTTGTACACTTGATACATGTCATGTACTTTCAATTTCTTTTTTGTTACCTGTTCTTCCATTACATTTAAACAAGTAAATATTGTATTTGTGTGATGCTGACTTTAGTAATAAATCTTACAGTATTTCATTATTTAGATTTTTTTCAATGTACACATTTCTGTTTTTCTTGTCAATTTTGGTTTGATCTGGCAGGCAACAAATAATACTTGTTTACATTTTACCACGTGTCTTCTATATCCATATGTGAATAAGATATTTGAAGTCAGCCATTCTGAAAGTAAAGACTAGTAAGACTCATGTTGTACATGAGACCTGTTTTAAAGTAAATCCACAGATGAGGTACAGCCAACAAGAGATAATAAAAATTTACATCAACAAATTTTATAACAATTTACAGCTTTACTAGAATGTTCCAAACATTAAAGGTGCTATGTGTAACTTTCTGTAGAGTGCAGAACTTAGAAAAATTTGCAACAGGCAAAGCATTCTGATCCCTCCCCCTCAGAGCCATATATGGCTCTGCTCCCCCTGGCCCTGCTGAAATTCAAATTCAAGCTCTGTTTTTATTGGCTGATTCAAATTCAAGCTCTGTTTTTATTGGCTGGTTACAAACTCTGTTTTTATTGGCTGGTTAATGGCGGGTCACTCTGTGTTTTTAGTGTTTTTATAAATGCTGATAGAGAAGCAAGGGGACTATAGTTTTTTTCAGAGATTACTTTGTCTAACATCAGTCTGTCAGTAGATAGTGACAGAGTGAAGAAATATGTTAAAAATATGTTAGAAAAGTTACAGACTGCACTACAAAGTTACATAGTGCAGCTTTAAGATGAAATTAAAGAATATATGTAAGGTAAACAAAACTAAAAACATTTAACATAATGAAATGATTATGGTAAAATGACAATCCCACTGAGCAAGGTGACGTCTATACGACGTCGTTTTCAGGTCATTTCTGGACGTCGAAATCAGGTCCCTGGAAGGTCGAAAACGTTACGCCAGATGACGTCTTTTCCCCGACGTCTTTTAGACGTCTTTTTTCCGACGTCCAACAGACGTCTATATTCCTGACGTCTAAAAGGCGTCTACATTAGACGTCTATATTCCTGACGTCTAAAAGGCGTCTACATTAGACGTCTATCTGACGTCAATAACTTACTGTATTTAGCTTATTCTAATTAGGCTATTATATTTAACTTATTTTAGTCACTTTACATGCTGCTTGTTCATGCTATGCATATAAAAAGTATAATGAATCTACTTTAAAATTGCGTTGAGGCAAACAAATCTAGGGAAATACTTTGACCATCCGCAGCTTTAAAATCCTACAAACAGTTGGATTAAGTTTTACAAATCACTCCATAAATTTTACCTTTATCCTGTTTATTTGACACAATTTAAAGGAACAGCATAACACATAAAATTGAGAATTCCACCTTTGGTAACTTAAAAAAAAAGCTTTACATTACGGAACTTATCAACTGGTGGCAACACAAAATACACAAACAAATCTATAAAAGTACACAGCTCACTTGGGTCTGTACTTCACATAATTTTTTTTTTTAAATGCCTTCATTCTTTGGCCGTACTTAACATAAACAATAATAATTTTTTAACATGCCTTCATTTTTGGTCTGTACTTAACAATTTTTTTTTAACATGCCTTCATTTTTCTTTTTGATATAGCAGGCAGGAACAAGATAAATAAAAAAGCTGTATACAATTACAGTCCCCTCACCACAAAAATAATCTGTACAAAGTGTGCTGGTCATAATATTTTAAATAAGTTGTTTTATTTCAGGAATTCCATTCAAAAAGTGAAACATTCATTACACACAGACTGATATATTTCAAATGTTTATTTATTTTAATGTTGATTAAAACTGACAACCAATGACAACCCTAAATTCAGTATCTCAGAAAATTAGACTACTACTTGAGCTCAATAAAAATAAAGTATTTTTATAAATGTTGGCCAACTGAGATGTATGAACATGAAATGTACAATATGTACATCTTTCAATAGTTGGGGCTAAGGACCATGCTACCATGTTAATACTTTTCAGTTGGCCAACATCTATAAAAATCATTTTTTAATTGATCTCAAGTAATGTAATTTACTTATAATGAATTTGGAGTTTTCATTAGTTGTCAGTTATAATCATCAGCATTAAGATTATTTTTAAATATATCAGTCTGTGTGAATGAATATACAGTAATACTGTATAGAAGTTTTACTTTTTGAATGGAATTACTGAAATAAATAACTTTTTCACAATATTCTAATTTTATGCCCAGCACCTATTTGCATCTCCCCCCCAAAAATGTGTTCCTCAGTTCTGTGTGAGCCCGTGTCCTCCACTTCTATGTGGCACGTTTTAAATGTCCTGTGTGACCCTATGTCCTCCACCTCTTTGTGGTGCATTAAATGTCCAGTGTCCATTTCTTTGTGGTGCATTAAATGTCCAGTGTCCACTTCTTCGTGGTGCATTAAATGTCCAGTGTGAAAGCCCCACCTCCACTTCTTTGTGGCACATTTTTTCATTCAACCTTTATTTATACAGGCTAACCTCGTTGAGCCACAGGGACTCATTTACAAGAGAGACCTGTCTCACTCACACCCAAGGTCATAGAGTCACCATCAGTCTAACATGCATGTTTTTGGACTGTTGGAGGAAACTGGAGCACCCGGAGAAAACCCATGCATGCACGGAGAGAACATGCAAACTTCACCCAGAAAGGCCCCCGGACCGGGATTTGAACCGGGGACCTGCTCGCTGAGAGGCAGCAGCTCTACCAGTTGTGTTAATTGTCCAGTGTGAGCCCATGTCCTCCTTTGCATGTTTTAAATGCTCTGCAGCATGAGTCCTTATAAAATCCTTTGTTGCTGCAGAATCTCCATTCATGATTCCATCTGCATTTGCAAAAAAACAAACAAAAACAAAAAGTAATTAGCAATATGCAAAGGCAATCTGGAAAATGCACAGTGTCTTGCTGGGATCTCCCTGATTAATAAATAAATAAATAAAAACATCCATCCCAGCAAATGTCAGAGTCAGAAGCTGTGTTTCCATCCATTTTCATTTCGTATTTTGAGCTACCTCGCAAATATGTAAATACAAATTAATGCAGATCAGAAGTGTTTCCATCTACTGGCTTGAAGCGCTTCTACCAAGCCGCGCACAGCGTCATTACGTCAGACGTCAGCGTCATTACGTCAGACGTCAGCACTGCGCATGTCTACAGTAAACAGGAAGTAGCGGTTGAAAACAGAACCCGGCCACACATCTCGTCAAAATCGAGAGAATATTTCAGGTACGTGTTGCTATCGGGCGAGTTGTATTTATTCTGTCATGCCAACTAGTTTTAGCGATGTTACATGTTGTCCGGAGCGGAAACAGCTGAACGTCACGTGACGTGAATGTTCGCTACGTCAGAAATGAGTCGGAAAATGTGTTTCCATCTGTCGTTTAGCGCATCTCAAATCCCAAAAACCACCTCAAGCGAGCGTATAAACTTTTTAGCGTATTTCAGGAAGTAACCTCGCATTTTGCCGTTTCCATTAAGCTTTTCTGCTGCGCTACTTCAAAATGCGCAGCTAGAAACCTTGATGGAAACACGGCTAGAGTCAGAGTCAGAGAGTCTTTATTGTCATTTGCACCGCATGTGGTACATGTGATGAAAACGAGATTATGTACACGGGGTCCCAGTTACATCCAACAACAAATGCAAGAGAAAAACAGTAATAACATCTAGAATTAACTACGAAAAACATCAGCTAGTAATACACTAAGCCTAATATAGTGGGAATAAACTGCAGCACGAACATGAATTTGTATGAGCAGATGGTCACAGATGAACACAGATGAACACAGCAACAAGAAAACAGATCAGCATCAGCATGATGTGATATTTTGCAGTGTTTATTTTTATTTTTTATTTATTCATGAGTCTAACAGCCTCAGGGTAGAAGCTGTTCCTCAGTCTAGTGGTTCTACACTTGATGCTCCTCAACCTCCGTCCTGAGGGGAGTGGGGCAAAGAGTGAGTGTGCTGGATGAGTGAGGTCTTTCATGATACAGGTGGCTCTTTTCCTGCATCTAGAGGTGTAAATGTCTGTGATGGTGGGGAGACTGACTCCAACAGACTTCTGTGCAGCCTTCACCACTCTCTGCAGAGCTTTCCTCTCTTCAACTGTGCAGCCTCCATGCCACACGTTGATGCTGGAGCACAGGATGCTCTCCACTGCACACCTGTAGAACGAGGTGAGGACTGGGCTGCTCAGACCAGCTCGTCTCAGCCGTCTGAGGAAGTAGAGTCTCTGATGACCTTTCTTGATCAGGCTGGTGGTGTTGTTGCTCCAGCTGAGGTTATCATTCATGTGTACACCCAAGTATTTGTAGCTGGAGACCACTTCCACTGCAGACCCACCTATTTTCAGTGGGGCATGGGTGTGTTTGTTCCTTCTGAAGTCCACAATCATCTCCTTTGTCTTCTTCACATTCATGTGAAGATTATTCTCTTTGCACCAGCTCTCCAGATGTTCCACCTCCTGTCTGTAGCTGGACTCATCATTGTTTGTGATGCATCCCACCACCGCTGTATCATCTGCAAACTTAACAATATGACAGCCTGGAAGTGTGGCTGTACAATCATATGTTGATAGGTGGCTTTGAATTTTTGTTTTTGCCAATCACTTATAACACTAGTTAACACACTAACACACATTATTATTTATTAACCTTTATTTAAGCAGGCAAATCCCATAGAGATCACAGATCTCTTTTTCAAGGGAGGCCTGGACCTGAAGGCCGAACATGCATGTTTTGGATCTGTTGGAGGAAACCGGAGTACTCTGATAAAACCCACGCAAGCACGAGAAGAACATGCAAACTCCACACAGAAACACTCCAGGTCCAACCAGGGATTGAACCCAGGACCTTCTTGATGTGAGACAATAGTGCTAACCACTGAGACATCGTGCTGCCAAATTTGAGCACATCAGTTAAAAAATTGCTGCAAAACGCACTCGAGTTGCCAAACATTTTCATATCTATGGGGTGCCATTAGCAAAGTTACAAAAATCAACAGCAATATTTTAGTTTAGAGAAAACAAAATTTTCCAGTCATATTTCAACCATGTTATTAATACACGTCGTTCTAAATTAAATATTTAATTTGATAGCTAAATATCTAGTTTACAAAACTAAATACTGAACTTGCAAGTAAAATATTTAGTTCAGATGGTTAGTGGGTGGGTGAGCGTGTGTTGATACATACCTATCAAGAAATTTGTAGACAAAGTCCTTGGTGTGCTTCCTCCAATTCTGGAAATCTGCAGAACCTGTTGAAATAAATCCATGATACAGTTCACTGACACTTCAAAGTGTTTGGTTGTACAGTACTGTACTGCGTTATGCTCGGCTTTCCTCCAGACTTGTAAAACCTACCAGGGTAGCAAATTTAGAGTCACGAGGTGCTCCTCTCTCACAAAATCCTCCATGGTCTCTATCCTCTTTGGCACAGCTGGAGGTGGGATGTACACGGTGTAGGCGATCGCCGAGGTCAAAGAAGTTGAATACGCTGAAACACTGGGGGGGAAAAATAAAACAAAAACACACATTTCTTGATTACAATGTTATCTCTCCAACAGCAAGGTGGCTGGTTGATCATTTTTTTCCAAGTGTCTCACTGCTAACTGTTCAATACTTACCATCCTCAGGCAATGGGAATGCCCATCTTCCAATTTCTGATCTGGAAGTGGCATCGGTTTTCCATGAAAAAAATAATAAAATAATAATAAAAAATTATTTTGCAAGGCCTGATAAAATAAACAACGGTTTAAAGTGTAATGTATACCGGTACTCACTGGGCGTTGACAGGTCCTTGGGTTGAGGCGCTGCACTTGCTGAGGACAAAAACAAAAGATTATTCAGCAATGCAAAATAATTAAGATGAAGCAAAAAGGTGCATTAGCTGTGACATGTCCTAGGACCAACGCTCCACAAATTATATATATACCCGGTATATATATAAAAAGTAGGCCACACAAAAGTCTCTGCTCAGAGGCCTGCATGCACGCGCACAGACTGGGGAGATTTTTTTTATTTTTTATTCGTCCATTCAGTAACTGATTACATGTATTGATGAAAAACATTTCCTTTTCACCTTCCAGCCTTGTTGATGATCATTTCAGTTCCTACATGGTCGAATTTGCCCCAGAGGTCCTTGTCATGTAGGACAACTTTGATGTCTTCCACCCCCTGTACAACAAACAGTTTGTGATTTGATTCACAGTCTTTACTTTATATTCTGAAGGGGAAGTTGGATGTGGTGAAAAGTCAAATAAATGATTATTTACACACTTGAGCTGCTACCTGCTGGCTGGACGCCTTCAGAGGACTGTCCTTGGTGGACTATTTTGGGGGGTCCGCGACTCCGCGCACTCCGAGTCCGAGCGCTCTGCAAGGTTGAACTGGTCCCCTCCGTTTGCCATGTCCTAAAAGACACGCACACAGGTTCCACACATGTTTGGAGTTTAACTGGTGCAATATAATTAGTGGGTTTCATCACAATGAGACATTTTGACACCAAACATTAAAGATTTGGGACAGTGGTCGTTTGTCCTCATCAAACTAACTCATAAACATGATTCATTTTGATAAGACCGCGCGCGCCACGTTCGGTCACATAACCTGATCAAGCTTAATCTGAAATGAGATTACACGAGATTATAAATAAACTAACTTCAGAAAAAGAGGATCATGAGGATCCTGAACAGTTGACAACAATGATGTGTTTGTCATGTGAATGCTCCATCAGGGATCGTGTCTTGAAAGTGCACGCTTTGTTTCTCAGGGGAGGATGGGGTCACAAAACATACCTAGGACACCAAATTCCAAGTCCAGATTAACACCACACACCTGACAGAAAGAAAAAAAAAAACAGTTGTTTATAAACACAACTGGAGCGACATGTTCACAGAGATATTAGTCAGAATGTAGTTTAGACTTATCTCATTTTGCCTAGTCAAAGTAAAATTAGAGATAGGAGACATTTTAAAGCTTTTTTATTTCACATTTACTCATTCATTTGCAACTGAAAAGCTTTGGTCTGAATTCAGGTCATCTGGACAGTTTTTTTTCTATTTTTTAATGCTGAAACGTTTCACCTTCCAGCCGGCTAATTCATCAGTCTAAACAAGCAGGTTGAATGAATGAATAATGGGGACGCATGCAGGCCTCGCAAGGCTGCAGGCCTCGATAGTCTCAAAGCAAAACAAAGAAACAAAAACAAAACAAAAAAAAACTCGTAGCATACGGCTTACTTGCATAGAATAACTTATTTTCTAAACTGTACTGTTCGATTTTCTTTACATCGTCTGCCGCAGACGTAGATACAAGTTAGCTTACGTTAGCTCGTTAGCTCCAAAGTTAGCTCCATCGTTAGCTATGTACGTGAAACCACAGAATTCAAGAGAGTAAAGCTACAAAACAGAACCAATTACCTTCAACTTCTGAATGGATTGCAGCAAGTTTAGGACAGGAGTTCCGTGACAAATGAACTGAACACAGTTGAGCTCGATAGATCACAGCAGCACAGACAGAAAATAAACAACAACGGTTGAGATTCAAGCCAGCGCGGTTCAACAAGAGAGGCGTTGACTGGTTGGAACAGATCACGTGCTACCTCCACCAATCCAATCATAACGCTCGAGTTCCGAAGTTCTTCTTCTTGTTTTTTAATGGCAGAAAGCAAAAAACACAAGTACTGCC
>JBBPBX010032523.1:20089-33840 GCA_038048925.1 Garcialebias charrua
AATCAAATCTCTACTATGTAGAAAATACACTGCCTGGCCCCCCAAAAAAAAGTTGCCACCTGGATTTAACCACGCAAATAGGTACGAGCCTCCTGTTGGATAATTACTGCATGGGTGATTATCTTTCAGCTGGCAACAAGTTATTTAACCCCAACTGGTGCAATGAGTCCCCCTCCCAATATCAGTATGGGCAATAGCCAAAAATTTCATTTCGGTCAGGCTCTAATAAATACATTAAGAAAATGTTTGGCTAAACTTCTATGATCGTTTAATTGT
Source organism: Garcialebias charrua (assembly GCA_038048925.1). Taxonomy (NCBI): domain Eukaryota; kingdom Metazoa; phylum Chordata; class Actinopteri; order Cyprinodontiformes; family Rivulidae; genus Garcialebias; species Garcialebias charrua. The sequence continues at coordinate 20,366 of JBBPBX010032523.1, forward strand.
TGGAGTTGTTTAAAGTTGATAAAAATCCACTCTGGTCTTAACATAGTTTGTCACTCTGTCACTCAATCAATATTAAACTATTTTTACAAACTTGGGTTGTGATGAACCATCTACAACAGGAAATGTTAAATGTTCATAAATTTCACAAAACCACACCACATGAGGGGTTAGCTGCCCCATTTTGGTATTTCATCAACGCTGTAATGTATTAAACAGTATTATAAAAACATACATTAAAAGTTGACAGGACATTATGATACAGGAGCGTTGAAGCTTTTGATGGGTGAAACATAATCTCACAGTAAACAGGCTGTAACTGGAGTCAGGAATGTAATGTGAACTGGGCCTCAGCTGGACCACATCTTGCTTTTAACACCAGCTGGGAAACCAAAAGACAGATTAATGTGTCTGAGCACAATGGAGAAATCATTAAACAGAAGGTGCTGTTACTGCAGTAACTCTGACAGTAAAAAACAACAACTAATAGATTACCCTGATGCATGCTCAATAATCCAGCTAGAAAAATCTAAAAAAGCTAAGTCTGGTCCTCTGGACATTCAAAAAACAAAACAAAACAACTAACAGATTAACTCAACTTTGCCAGGATTCAACTTGAAACACCAAACTCCAGCTAAGTGTTTTCCAAATCAGTGAATTCTTTCCCAACTCTAAACCCTGACTTGCAGGCTGTCACGTGAGTCCTGCAGACTTTGTCCCAAACCTCAGCAACAGGTTGCTTCTGCGCAGCTTCAGCCGTTATTGACAACCAGACGTCGCCGGTGAATCGTTCATTTCACTCCAACGAGCGTCTAAAATGAGTTAAATACACGCAATAGAACAAAGTGTTGTTGCTTCATTTGCATTTTGAAACAGCAGTTATTTCCTGCCTTGACAGAACCACCCATTTGAACAGTTGCACACATCTTGCTCTGCAAGTCAAATTAATAATAACAGGTAGAACAAAGACATTAACCTTATTTATCTTTCCCTCTCTCATCCAAAATCAAAGAAGTACAATTCAAAATTATAAACTAAATTTATCCAACCAATGACTTTCTGAGACACAGGTTTAAAATGGATGTGGATAAATGTGTGTTCTGTGAGAAAGTAACTGAGGATTTGGATCATTTGTTTTTCACATGTGACTTAGTTTGTACTATCCTTTTGGTAAAATCTTCACCAGTTTATCTGGGTTCATGGGATACATTTAACTAATTTTACCATCCAAGAGATTAAATTTGGTGTTTTTTATTAATGATAATAACATTGACTATGGTATAAATAATGTTCTGCTGTTAGCCAAACATTATATACACAAATGTCGCTTCATTAAAACCGTCCCTAACTTCACACAGTGGAAGAAAGAGTTAAATTTGTTTTTATAAATCTTTGTGTTTGGTGAAATACAAAAATGCTTTTAAGTTGTCATCTTTTTTAAAACATTTGAGGTGTAATGTATGCCCTGGTTCTTTATGTTATAAATACAATATGTCCCTTAGGTTTTTCATTTATTTATCTCTGTATTTTATTTTATTATTGTCTATTTCCTTGTTTTTTTTATATTGTATGTTCAATGTTCATGTGTGTATAATATGCTTGGTTGTATTTGATGTAAAGTCTAAGATTTGGAAAAAAAAAAAAAAAAGATATTAACCTTCAAGCCCGAGATACACTGAAGCAGACTCCGTATACGCGCGTATACGCGCGTATACGTGCGTATACGCGCGTATACGGAGCCGCTGCTACACTCGGCTTTCGTTCTCGCGTAGATTCTCGTGTTTTCGCTCCAAATTCTAACGTCATTTCCTCCGTACCGTCACTTCCGATCGTCACTTCCGCTAGTTTTTCGCTCCAAACGCTCGCGTTCTCCTTGTTGTAATATGAGCAGCTGAGCACGGAGTGCTTTTCCTGCAGCCCACAGCCCACCACAGCCCACCAGGGAATATATAAAACATCGCGCACCCAGGTAGGACCTGAATTCATTCATTTCATTCATCGAGTGAACGGAGGAAGAAGCGGTTACTTGACTTTAGGCAAAAAAACAAAAGAAAAGGCCCGATCAGCGATAAAAAAGAGGAATTTATTTCATTTGTGTAACATACAAAACAGTCCGGCGCCGGGGAAGTTTAGGTCAGACACCGCGCATCGCGTATGCGAATCGCGTATGCGTAGTAAAAAAATACTTTTGCGCGTACTTGCCCTGAGGGGCTACGCGGGGCTACGCTGCGTACGGGGCGTACGTACGCTGCGTATTGGCGTATCGTGAGGACGCTCGAGTGTATCTCGCCCTTCAGCTTGAAAACATCACAAAAGCTGAAATGGGAAAATTCATTGAGTTGACATTTGTGCTTCAGCTAGGAGACAACATAAAAGTTTATGTTAAAGCTCATTTTAAAGCAAAAAATAAATAAATAAATAAAGTCGACAAAATCGTTTTTAAACAAATTAAGCTTGTTGTGAAAAAAAAAAAGAGTTAATTTTTGTAGAATAAACTTATTTTATCTTCCAAAGAGATCAACGTTAAATGTGTGCCGAATTAAAGAAGGGTTTTTATAATATACAAATCTATTATCTTATTTTTATTTTAAACCCTTAAAATTAAAACCAATTTAAGATTAATTTAATTCCACAGTTTTTATAACGGAGTTTGGCGTGCTCCTATAGGCGACCAAGGAGGACTGCATAAAGTGCAACAGCGTTAAATTCAGACTTATTTATAAAAATAAAAACAATAAAGAGTTAAAAACTGCGTGTCACAGCGACATACCACTGCGGCCGGCTCTCTGCTTCTGCTCGCCGTGGTTCGTGTTCGCCATGCCGGCCGGGAGGACGCTACAGGTGGCTGCCAGGTGGCCTCCGCCCGGAGCGGTCCATGATGATGCTGGGGCTCCCGCTGCACCACGGCTTCCTCCTCCCCGGCTCCTGAACGCAGCTTAACGCACACACACAGCCAGAGCCGGGTCGTCTACATGAAGTCACTGCGGGGGGAGGCGAACAGAAGGCGGCTGAACACCAACAGCACGTCGCAGCTTCTTCCTCAGCAAGTGCACTTGACTCGCTGACAACTCACCGCTTCCTCAAGCGGAGCCCAATTCATTTTAAACTAGCGAGGAGTTTCCTTTGCGTCTCCAACATCAGCAGAATAACAGCACATTCGTTGCCATGTTGTTTTAAATCTTTACTTAAAGCCATCTTTGTTACGGTTTAACTCATATTTAACATTTCATACCTGTTTCTCCGCTTCCGCCGCCATTTTAAAACAAACTTGTAAAGTAGAGAGCGCCGTGTAATCGAGTGCAGAACGACAGCGATGGATTCACCTGTCCGGACCTGAAGGCATCACTAATCGACCTGATACCTGCACTTTCAATGCAAGGAAAAACAGGTAAGCTGTGGGGAAATAAATAAATAAATAAATCTATTCTAAACGAGATTCGTGCAGTTTAATGAGCATGAATACATTTTTAAAAAATCACTCTGATTTATCAATTTATCCAGTGGCGGAGCTAGACTTTTATTGCTGGGGGGGCCAATATCGGTAAGAGGTCCTCTTACAGTGATGGACTTCCAACTTTTTTTGGGATTTGTTGACGCTACGAAATTTTGAAACATATTTTTCCCTTAAAATGATACATTCTCTCAGTTTAAAATTTTGATCTTTGATCTAAATATTTTTAAGTTTAGAAATCAATTATTTTTCTAAACAGCTTTAGTGTTTGACTTTGTCCACACTCACAACGAAGTATAAAAAAAACTCAAATGGTTCATATCACCCCCTGCTGCTTTGAGCATGTAACAGTCACAAGTACCCATTGTGGTACATAGTGCAGGAATGACCGGGTGTCGTTACATGTCAATCATACCATACCATTTTATTTAAAGAGCACTTAAAGTCAAGTCATCTTAAAACAGTGACAATGCCAACCAAAGTGCTGTCCAAAATAAAACAGGCAACACACACAATGAAGTACAAAAAAAAAAAAATCTGGGGGGGCACAGACACTGCAACCCCCCCACCCCCTAGCTCCGCCACTGAATTTATCACTTTTATGTTGGAGTACTCACTATTAAAATGTCCAAATGCTGCTTCCAAGAGTTCTGTAGAGATATATTTGTTAAAGCCTAGTCCTAAATCTGGTTCTGCTGGAGCTTCTTGTGAAAAGGTCATTCCTTTTCACTGTTGCTACGGTTGTTGAGGATGGATTGGGATGAAGTTCAAATTTAATGCTGCCTTCCTTAGTTAATGTTTACTGGAATATTCGGTGGTTCCCTGAGGAACACCATCCTGCATGTTTTCATTGTTTCTCTGCTCCAACACTAGCCTGGTTAAAACCAGACCCTTGTCGATCACTTCGCTTCGAAAGTGAAGGACAAGGGTCTGGTTTTAACCAGGCTACTCCAACACTAGATTGTGATTTAATTACTTCATGTTCTGCAGAAGCCGGTTAATCACCATTCATTTAGATTAGATGTGTCAAAGCAGGGGAACAACATGCAGGATGGCGTTCCTCAAGGACCAGCGTTGGGAACCATTGCTTTATGTGACAGTATGGGCTGTGGTATCGGTGGTCAGTGCCACGGTCTTGCAAACATTTGAGGCAGCAGGTTCAAGCCTAGGTTAATTGCCAGATCTTTCTCCTCCGTTCAACTAGCTGGTCAACTCAGAGCAACTTTTAGTATCCAGGAAGGACTTTAGTTGGATTTTTGAGTTGGAACTGTTTTTTCTTCATGATGTGACTGAACTGAGTACTTACCATACTTGAACTGCTTGTAATGTGCATTAGTTGTTGTATTTGTATTGGTGTTTGTGTTCATTTGGTGTTTTCAACAAGACCAATAGTGTAAAAAAAAAAAAATAGATGAAAAGTCTGATTTAAAAAAACTAATTTAAACCTGGCCCTAACCCTGTCCCACCTCCTGCAGTGACTGCTGGATATGGGCACCAGTAACCTCCCCTAAAAGGAAGCAGTTAAAAATAATGGATGGATCTACCAACAACTGTACAACAGATTATATGAGCACCGTTTCATTAAAAATATACAATTGTTGATGCATTGACCTAAAAAGTACATTGAAACATTTCCCAAATCTGTTATTTAAAATCTGTAGTAGGTTCCAAAGATTTTTTTTAATCCACTAATTAGATCAGACTTTTGACACTTATAGTATCCAGACATTACCAACACTTTTGACCATCATCCACTGAAGGTTTCCCTTAACCACTGTATATGCAGCCAAATTAAAGTTAGGTGGATCAGTTCTCAGTGAGTACGTTGCCGGTTCAAATCCTGGCTGGCCTGGGACCTAAATTTCTGGGTGGAATTTGCATGTTCTTTGCGTGCATGTGTTGGGTTTTCTCGGGGTACTCCAGTTTCCTCCCACAGACCAAAAACATGCATGTTGGGCTGATTGATAACTCTAAATTGTCTCTAGTTGTGAGTATAGTGAATGGTTGTTTGTCTCTATGTGTTCTTGTGATGGACTGGAGACTTACTTAGACTTAGATCCTCCCGCGCTCGAGAGAGCATTGGGCGGCAAGCCGTTTCCATTGATCTCTATCCTTGGCGATCACCTCCACCGTGCTCAGGTCAAAGCCTTGTACTTTCAGGTCTTTCTCAAAGGATCGTCTCCACGTCAGTTTGGGTCTGCCTCTCTTTCTGTTTCCTTGTGGTTTCCAATTGAAGGCAATATTTGGTAGTTTCGTGCTTCCATTCTCAGTACATGTCCCGCAAACTTGAGCTTCCTTAGCTTAATTGTTTGGCTCATGGGTATGGTATGTGTCCTGCGATAGACCTGCATTTGTAATCCGATCTAGGTATGTAATCTTCAGTATCTTTCGCAGGCATCTATGTTGGAATGCATCCAATTTCTTGGCCATCTTTACTGACATCTTCCACGTCGCACTGGCATACAAGGCTGTGGGGATAACCACTGCTTGCAGCAGTCTGACCTTAAGATTCGTGGATATGGATTTACTTGCCCATATTGATTGCATTCTTCTGAATGTTGACGCTGCCTTACCGATGCGGGTGGTAATATCTGCATCTACGTTGCCATCGTCAGTTATGACACTTCCAAGGTAGACACATTTCTGTACCTTCTCAGCCAATGATTGATCTATTGTTATCTGTACTGGATACTTTTGTCATTTAATTTGGGCTTGTACTGGTACCTATCCTTCTTACGTACAGTCATTCCATAAACTTAAAAAAAATGTAAAGAATATGTCACTACCGTATTTTTCAGACTGTAAGGCGCAATATCAACGAACGGGTCTGTTTTCGTACATAAAGCGTACCGGATTACAGTATAAGGTGCATTAAGCAAAACTAAAACATTTTGTCAGATTTTTGAGCACAGTGTACCACATATAATCGGTTCAAGGTCAGTAAGAAGCACAATCATAATACACAAGGCGCACCCAGGGCTATGAGCCGGATCCTGCCGGAACAAGATCCGGGAGGGAACTCTCATAGACTGGGTGTGTTCCGGCAACTCAAATTGCCGCCTCTAAAAGTCCAGTCATCGCACATTTTTATTTTGGTTATTATAAATACGAGAGGAGACGTTGCCCAGTCTGTGGAGTGGATGTTCCGGCCGCACTACGCGCACGCTCCTGCCCATCAGAGACGCGTCTTCATCCACCTCCAGCTGTGCGCCCTGCAGACAGCTCTACTGACCACGCGCACAACCGCTGATGTGTCGGAACTCCTGCATACATTTCCGACATAATAAATAAAAAAGCTTACAGTAAAAAAATAAAAATAAATAGGAGAGAAATGTCTAATGTGTATTATTCACAATACATTACGTTTCAAAACAACGGCACTAATTTGTCAAAATAACAGCAATCAAAATGTCGAAAAGACAATTTACTTTCATAAAATAAATGGATGGATTTATCTTAGCTGACAATTGAAGCACCTGAAGGCAGTGGAAATTGAGGGAGGAGCAAGAACGCACAAGACTGAATTCAGCTAAGAGTTCGTGTCGGACAGTGTGTGTGTGGTGGGGGCGGGGGATGCTTGACAGAATCAGAGCTGCTCTATTCACACACAGCTTTGTTGTTGTTGCTCTCCAAAATGGTACTTTTTTTTTAAATAATTTTTTTACATTTTTGGGCGCTAGTGGCCTTTATTGGAGAGGACGAAACGGTAGAAAGGGGGGAGATACCACAGAAAGAAGCTTGTCGAGTCTGGGACGTGAACCCGCGACGCCTGTGGAGAGGCTCAGCCTCCAGCATATGTGCCGCCCGCTTTATTCACTGCCCCAAAGCGGCGGCACGCCAAAATGGTACTTTCAATTCAACCTTTATTTATACAGGTTGTTAGCATTGAGCCTCCGGGATTCATTTACAAAAGAGAGCAGTTTTTAATCAATTTAATAAAATGCACACAGATGTTTAACAACCTGTTAAAATGCACCAATATGTATGCTATTTGTGTTCCGGCATCAATTGATTTACAAATTAAGCCCTGGGCGCACCGGATTATGAGGCTCACTGTTGATTTTTGAGAAAATTAAAGGATTTTAAGTGCGCCTTGTAGTCCAAAAAATACGGTAATTCTCCAAGTTTAGCTCCATCCACACCTCTGTTTAAAAAAGTAAATACTAACAATTTATAATGGGAATAAGTATCAAACAGTAACCTTGATGTATAGTCCTATGTATTCCATTATCTTCACCTAAATATGTTCATAATTTCTTCAGTTTAATTCTTATCAACATTCATGCTCTACAAGGGAGATTTCCCTTTCTGTAGAACCACTGTTGTGAAATGTTCATTCATGCATCAAGGTGTTGTGCTGTGGAACAGTTTAAAACATGCAAGTGAATCATGTACTGTACAATATTATCTGTTGTTTAAAAGAAAGTTTAAACAAAGTTTATAGATTTTTTTTAAAGACATGTTTTAGTTTTTAATATTATTTTAATATGTTTGGACAATTTAAACGTATTATGAACTATTATCTATGTAGATGTTTTTTCTTCAAGGCCACTGGAGCACAGGACTGGTTAATGACTCAGCTCTCTGGTGCCACCATGCAGTCATTGTGCAACATTGTGCAAACAAACAACTCCCACTAAAGTTTGGTTTGTTCCTTTATTAGATGTCGGGAAAATCCACAATGAAACAAAATAATTTACTCAGGGTGTACATGAAATCAGAACACATCTACTCAGGACAGATGGGGTTCAGGAACATAAAGGACGAGGGAGGAGGAGGAGGGGGTGGAGGAAGCATCGAAAAAGACCAGGAGAAATCATGTTTTCAGTGTTGGTTATGTTTTGTTTTTAGAAACTCTGCAAACCTTTCAACACATAAGCCTTCAGTGAACACATTTCCCTGCCAAACGTGTGTTTTTATTTGTGTCCTTGTTTTAAACAGCCCATCAAAGCAGACTTGAATGAAGATGCGATGATCCGTCCCACGTAAATGCTTCTTGTTCACACACACACACACAGAACATTCGCACACAGATTTAACCTGCTTTTAAACTAAAATGTTTTTTCTTTAACTTGAAAAATGGGAGTGTGATGTTTGCATGCTTTTTTTTTCTCTCTCAGTAACATTCCAAACTTTGTTTTTTAGTTGTCCCTCGCTCAAAAAGTAACCCACATGCAAAATTAACTGCACGACCTTCACCTTCGTTTCGTCTCGAATGTTTACGTGCCAAGGTATTGCATAGAACTCGAGGGCTTCCCCTCTACACTGCCTATTCAATCTGCAATGGCTTTATTTATTTTTTTAATCAACTAAAGCTTTACATTAATGACAGCCACATATGATTTGCTTGAAATTAACTGTCAAAAATTAAAAAAAATATTGCATCAATACAATGTCACAGGTCTGAGTGTGTGTATTAAAAAATTCCTGAGTATCTGACTGTCAAAGAAAAGAGGGGGACAAGATCCTGAAGTAGCACAAGTTTCATATACGGTAATGCTTCAATTTTTTTTTAATTCTTTTATTATAATTTTTGTTGAAGATTCTTGACCCAAAACACATCTGAAGCTTAAACAAACTTTTTAAAGCAGAAGCCATTTAGCCAAAGCCATGCTGAGGAGCCTTCAGCTGGGGCAGCACACCAAACACCTCTTTACGTTCTTATTAAAGAATATCTGTGCTTTACTTTCTTGGTAGTTGTGACGATAAACTCATCTTTTATAGACTGCTTTAAAAAAAAAAAGTGGAAAATTAAAATGTTATTGAACACAACAACGCATTTGAGGTTGAAATCAATTTAAATTTTCAAACATAGGATTCTAAAGCACGGCTCAGAGTTTTATTGTTTTTTTATTTTATTTTTTTAAGTTTTAGATCCACGGCGCAGCGCGCATGCATCTGTGTTCCTGTGACCGTCCGGTTGGGACAGTAACGCATCACTGCCACCCCAGCAAAAATAAAAATAGAACCCGGTCACATTAGAATTTGACATTTTAGTTTTTAGACCAATACATTATAATAAAATGTTTTTACATTATTTTAATATCCTTATCAGGTAATAGAAATAATGTTATCACTATATTTTTTTATTTTGTAATACTGAGATAAATTACTTTAACAACAAAAAATGTGATATGTTTGATACAGTACCGGTAGTGTTTCCCCTACATAAGTTCAGGGTGTTCATCTAAATTTATTTTGTCGACAGGGTGGGGTGGGGGATTTCAAAATCGAGACACGTCTGTGTTGTGTGCTAGCTTAGTGCTACATCAGTAGCATTTTTGCTAGCACATCTGTAATGCACTCCGCTTGTTTAATGCTACGTCAGTGCCGTCAGTTTTCGAGGGGGGTTCAAGATCGAGACACATCGGTGTTGCACGCTAGCTTAGTGCTACGTAAATTTTCGAGGGGGGGGGGGGTTTACATAATTGAGACACGTCTGTGTTGCGTGCTACTTCAGTAGCATTTTTGCTAGCTTGTCGGTATTGCACTCCGCTTGTTTAGCGCAACATCAATGCCATCATTTTTTATTTTTTTTGGGGGGGGAGGGGTCTATAATTGAGACACGTCTGTGTTGCACACCAGCTTAATGCTACGTCAGAGGCATTTTTGCTAGCGTGTCTGTATTGCGCTCCGCTTGTTTAGCGCTATGTCAGTGCTAACAGTTTTCTAGGGGGGGTTCAAGATCGACACATCGGTATTGCACGCTAGCTTAGTGTTACATCAGTAGCATTTTTGCTAGCGCGTCTGTATTGCGCTCCGCTAGCTTAGCGTTACGTCAATGCCGTCAGTTTTTTTTTTTGGGGGGGGGTCCATAATTGAGACGTCCGTGTTACACACCAGCTTAGCACTTGTTTAGCACTACGTCAGTGTGGGGGTGGTGTGAAGGACGTTTCTGTAAGCAGGGCGCTCGGTTCTGTTGACAGGGCGGGGTGCCCTCCTTGTGTAACAGTAAGGGAAACCCTGCAGTAAAATAATATAAATATTTTACATGGGCATAACTATGAAAAATATGTGAAACTTTGAACTATGTCAAAATTTGTTGGAACTTTGTAACGTTTAGAAAAGGCGTCCATTTTATTTTTGCAGGAGTGACAGCTTCCATATAACAGTCAACATTTCTCTGAGATATAAAGTTTAAAAAAAAAAATCTGAATCATCGCCTTCACCAGTTCTACGTCAGCACACTAAAAACTGTGAGACCATCCTTTTAAAAAAAATTTTTTTTTAACAAAAACATTTTTTAAAGAAAAAAAATAACCACACACCTCATATTAAACAAATCTTAAAGAGTATCTTAAGAATAAATTCTGGTGTTTTTCGTTTGGTGTTTACCCATCAACACTTGTTTACTTGTTTATTTGTTTGCACAGTGGACAGTTTGGTGGTGTTGTCCTTTTTTTGTTTGGGGGCTCTGAACTGAAAAGTTCTGTTGTAAAATGAGCTTTAAATTATTTTTCTGCTTCATCAATTACAGGTCAGACAAACTATGTTACCTGAACATAAATAATCTAAGCCACATTAAACCTGAACTTTTTTTTTCTCCCCCAAAATGTTATTTGTGGAATCTGGTCAACAAACGGAATATACCATCAACTTCTTACAGCGGTATTATTAAACTGCAACTTTAAAAGATTTCTGAACATATTTATAGCACCAAGTCTGTACCGTAGAAATAAAAAAGATAAAAATATTGAAGTTGCAACACAAGTTTCTGAAAAAAATTGTTATAGTTGTGCCATCTCACTAGCTTTTAACTCAAAACAAGTTTTTTCTTTTTAATCCCAATTTTTACAGCATTGCATTTTAAAGCTGATTTTTGATATTTTTCCTACAAAACTTTTTGATTTCTGATTATTTTGCCATTCAAACGGTAACTTTTAGCCTCACAAACCACACTATTTCTACAACTAGGCTTTAGAAAGACTGTCACCATTCAAAAATAATAATAATTAGACAAACTCGTCACACATAGGGAAGTTACGGATATTTAGAAGAAAGCTGCACACATTCTCCGTTTCACATTCAGAAAATCATCCAAACTATTTAATTAAACTCTTGAATTGTTCAAAAACTCAAAACTCTACATCCTTGCACTGTCTTTGAACTGAAGATGGCCAGGTAGAGGATGTGATAGCAGTCGTTTCACACATTAGGTTTAGCTAGAAAATAGGCGTGAGAGCGGCTGGACGAACACATGCACAACCATTCGGACACCACCAACATCTTGGTTCAAACTCAAAATGGTGGGAACAAAAACTGACAGAATAGAATGAAATGTCATCTCTACAAGCTAACTGAGTCTTGAAAAGGACCGGAGCAGAAGACTCATGGCATCACCCAAAGACAGAACTGTTTTTTTTTTTTCTTGTTGATTTTTTAAATGTATTTCTACTTTCACTTCTTTTGCTGATCTGATTGTTGATTACACGAGGTTGTTTTGAAGTTAGTAAATGAAAAACCAATAGGGGTGGTGTTGGGGTTTTGGACAGGCGTCTCAGAAAATTAGCCTACGTTAGGTTTGTCAGCTCTGAGATGACCCTGAATCTTTGCTGGTAGAGGTCCAGTCTCAAGAGCAGGGGATGGTTTCCTCTCCGTGACAGGAGTCCTCAGCAAAATTGGAGACTTCAAATGTTGCTGCTTCCTGGACGGAGGAGAACAAACCAGTTAGACTGTTGCAAAACTAAACAGTTTAATTAATTAAACAATCCAAAAAGAGCTGGAGATCTGCTGGTTGTAACTTCCCCACAGATTAAGACCCAACAATGTTCAGTCAGGTCATCTGGACGGTTTCTTTCTTCTTCTTTTTTTTTCCCGAGACGTTTCACTTCATGATGACCTGAATGAACATTGTTGGATTTTATATCTGGATTACTGAGCATGAACCTTGTTGTTTTGAACCACTTGGACATGACTACTGATGAGCAGTTGACGTGTGAGAGGACGGGCCCCAGAAACCATATTAGCAACGGCAAACTGTTTTGTTTGGTTTTCAACTGTGGAGTATGCGGTTAGTGGGAATCAGTTTTGTTTGGTGGCTTCCTGGATTGAGGAAGTCCTTCGGATGAAGGACGAAACGTCTCAGCAGAAAAAATGAAAAGAAACCGTCCAGATGACCTGAATGAACATTGTTGGATTTTATACATGGATTTTTAAAGGACAACACCCACCATGTTTTCAAATTGCATCGCCATTAATATTTATTAGTTTATTTAAAAATAAAACAGGAGCGTTTATTTATATTGTAGAGAAATAAAGCTAAATGTGTTATTTCATGATTTATAGCAGATTTTAGCATGCAGCTCCGGGAAAATCTGCCCCTCTCCATATATGGGCATTGACATCACTGAAGTTTCCGCCTTGGAGTTATAGGCGGAGTTATAACAAGCATGCATCAACTTCTGACCAGAGAATACAACTAATAAAAACGATGTGTGGGACAAACGTCAGACTTTTACAAGTAGTCGTGTTGTGTCATTTTAATATTTCCTCAGTAATAATTGTACAACTGTCTGCTGATCAGCACAGCAGCACCTTCCTCCGTTGCTCAAAGGGAAAAAAAAGCGAAACATATTTAATATTCCCTTGTTAATAAATCTGCAAATCTGCATGTTGATTAATCCCGCGGTCACTCACTGATGTCATATTCTGAGCGTGCACCCACTTTTTATTCTCTCCCCGTGACCTGACAGCCATGTCGGGAGTACAGAATTAAAAAGGCAGCCGCAGAGGAGCTCTGAGCGCGCGTGCTGGATACGGAGCCGAGCCTGAGTCGGCACCACGAAGGAACGCGGAGCCGGGAGAAGACACGCGGCTGGCTCCTCTCATGGGCAGAGGAGCAAATGTGAGAGCAGCAACAGTTTTAACCGTAGCGCGAAGGAACTTCAAAGGGGACCAGCAGAACGCTGCAGCCGGGAGAAGACGCGCGGCTGGCTCCGAGGCAGCGGGCAGAGGAGTGAGTGAGAGCAGCGTTTTAACAGCAGCGGCGTTATACCTTATTAAAAAGTTCTAATAAATAAATAAAAAC
>JBBPBX010032524.1:7767-20716 GCA_038048925.1 Garcialebias charrua
TCATGACAAAAATGATCAGAAATGATCATTTTTTATCATAATTATTATTTATAAAGCCTTTAAAACAACCACAGCTGCAACAAAGTGATGTACACATGAAATTAAGAACATTTAAACACAAAAAAATAATTTTTTTTAATTTTTATTTTTATTTTTTTTTAATACAGTAATTTCATATTTTTATTAAATATGATACGTTCGTAGGTCCCGTGGTTCGCAGGTCGATGGGGTCGTAGGTCGGGGGTTTGCTGTAGTAATAAAAGTAAACAGTATTAATAAATGTAAACAGAGAATGTAAACAGTATTATGATTATAGGCAGTGATGTAATACAAACATTAGTGCAAGTATGAGAAGTAGTGCAAACTGTATGAGCACATGACCGAGAGTTTAGTGAATAACCCGTTTGATGACACAGAGTCCAGTGTTAAAATCTTTGTGTTGTGTGGTAATGTGTGAGAAAGTTTTTAGTGTTAAGGCAGTTCAAATGGGAGGGGAGGCAGAGCAGGCAGAGTGTTTAGCATCCTGACTGCCTGATGAACAGAGCTGTCTCTCAGTCTGCTGGTTCGAGCCTGGAGACTCCTCAGTCTCCTCCCTGATGGCAGCAGTCTGAAGCAGCTGTGTAGTGGGTGTGTGGGATCACCTGCCATGCAGAGGGCTTTCCGAGTGAGGCGGTTGCTGTGTAAGTCCTGCAGTGAGGGGAAGGAGGTGCCGACGATCTTCTCAGCTGCTCTCACAATGCGCTGGAGGCTCTTGCGGCAGGATGCAGTACATGCACCAAACCACACAGTGATGCAGCTGGTCAGGACACTTTCTATGGCACCTCTGTAGAAGGTGCTCATGATGGGGGTTGAAGCTCCAGCCCTTTTCAGCTTGCGGAGAAAGTAGAGATGCTGGTGAGCCTTCTTTGCCAGTGCTGCAGTGTTCCTGCTCCAGGACAGGTCCTTTGAGACGTGCACTCCCAGGAACTTGGTGCTGTCCACTCTCTCCACTGCGGTGCTGTTGATGGTCAGAGGACTTTTAAGCAAAGACTTTTAAGTTATCATCATCATCAACCGTGCATAACATCATCAAAAGATTCAGAGAATCTGGAACAATCGCTGTGCTTAAGGTTCAAGGCCGTAAAACTACTGGATGCTCGTGATCTCCGGGCCCTTAAACATCACTGCACCTCAAACAGGAATGCCACTGTCAAGGAAATAACAGAATGGGCTCAGGAATACTTCCAGAAAGCATCGTCAGTGAACACAATCCACCGTGCCATCCGCCGTTGCCAGCTGAAACTCTACAGTACAAAGAGGAAGCCATTTCTAAGCAAGTTCCACAAGCTCAGACGTGTGCACTGGGCCAGGGGTAATTTAGAATAGAATATATCTTTATTGGCATATTTGCACCAAGGTACAAAACATTGCAATTGGCGCGCGCACCATCCTAAGAGGGACGTACGCACGGAAAGCCGCAGCAATAATTAAATTGCGCCGCCAGACAATCAGATATGGAAAAAAGGAACATACAGTCGGATAATCATTGGTATTCAAAAAAGAATCTATCACATTTTGTCTTAGGACATTCTATGATAAAGTCAAAAAAACTCTACCAGCTCAGCACGGATAAAGACAAAGACATGTTGCATTTTGGTGGCATAGCAGGGAGATAGTCTGTGAGTAATCATTTCAGATAAGCACAGTCTGCAGATGGGCTCAGCTCGGCTCCATCTGAATGCACACAGAGACCTCTGGGGGGGGGGGGGGCGACAGTTTTTCAACAGCTTCAGACTCCAGGAGAAGTTTTGCAGTCAGCCTTTTTCAAGGTTGCTTGAGTCCCGATTAGATTAGTTGCTTTATTTATTTTCAGGGCAGGCTACAGTGTACTCTGACTGCAGCCTTGAAGTCCAGGTGCCGTCTGGGTCCAAATCGCCGAATCATGTGAGGTTCATTCAATCCGAGCTACAAATCCCCGTCTGCCCCCTGATGTAGCCCGGGCTGTAAACGAGTCCCAAAACGCACTGCAGGTCCGCGGCTGTCCACCACTGTTCCCATCGTGCGATTCAGCTCGAACAACAGCTGGTTCATTGAGGTCATAGCCCGGATCAAAGAATCTTGTTGAGCAGGAAGTTTCGCCAGCGCGTTGATCGCCGCGGTAGTTTTCCTCAGCTTCCAGTAACAGAACCCTCCGCCTAAGCCAAAAAGCAGAGCAGCTGCTACCAAAATTCCAATTTAAAATAGTGTGGCAAAATGGAAGACTGTTCTGTGGTCAGATGAGTCACGATTTGAAGTTCTTTAAAAAAATTTTTTTTTTTTTTTTTTAAGGATAGAAAGAAAGGAAAGACTACAAAACACAACAATTATCCGCAAAAAGAGCACAAGGCAAACACACCCGACCGCCGTCTGCAGTCCTGCAAAGTACATGACAGAACACAGCAACAAAACACATATGCATAAAAGACCCATAACATTCATGACTTTGCAGTAGATTTCTATAAATATATATACCTATACCTACAAATATATACATACATACATACATATACATTCATATGCAGTCACATACCCATCTACATATCTACATATGATATCTACATATACATCCCTGCATCCATTTGTGTGTGGTTGTGAGCATGCATAAGTGAATAAGGCTTCTCTAATAGAACATTCAATAGCGACCGTGAAGCATCAGAGATCCGCCCCCCAAGACCCGAGGCAGACATAAGGGGACCAGAGCCCAAGACCCCAAGAAGGACCCCGAGAGCAGAGCCCCCAGGGCCATCCAAACAGGACTACCGTATTCACCGGAGGAAAATACGCTCCGGTGTTTAATAAGCTTTGTCCAATTATTAACAATAAACAAGAAAAAAATGTACACAATACGCCTCGGTGTTTAATACGCGTCATCACCACGCGACGCGTCAGCGCCTCATTTGCCCTAATCAAGATGGCGGCGACAGAAGCAAGCGAGTACGAAGATCTTCACAAGGAAACACGGTAAAACAATTATTTCTTTGCGAGAAAAAATATTTCTTAGCTGACTTCATAGCAGACGTGCTTCTGAGCTTAACGAAATGTTCAAATCAGCTGGATTAAAAAAAAATGTTCGCCGAATTTTAGGCAGGCGCCAGGCGGGTCAAACAGGACGCTTTCTTTCTTTAAATTTAGCTAAATAAACACTTAAAAATATATTCTTAGCTGACTTAATAGTAGACGTACTCCTGAGTTTAACGAAATGTTCAAATCAGCTGGATTTTTTAAAAAAAGTTTGCCGATTTTTATGCAGGCGCCAGGCGGGTCAAACCGGACGCTTTGTTTCTTTAAATTTAGCTAAATAAACTCTTAAAAATATATTTCTTACCTCACTATAACAGACGGGCTCCTGAGCTGAACCAAATGTGAAATCAGCTGGATTTAAAAATCCGCGGCCTGAGCTAGTGTGTGAGGTTGAGAGGTTCCGGCTAGAAATAGTCGGACTCACCTCAACGCATGGCTCTGGCTCTGGAACCAGTTTCCTTGAGAGGGGTTGGACACTCTTCCACTCTGGAGTTGCCCCTGGTGAGAGGCGCCGAGCAGGAGTGGGCATACTTGTTGCCCCCCATCTTGGTGCCTGTACGTTGGGGTTCACCCCGGTGAACGAGAGGGTAGCCTCCCTTCGCCTACGTGTGGGGGGACGGGCTCTGACTGTTGTTTGTGCCTATGCGCCAAACGGCAGCGCAGATTACCCACCCTTTTTGGAGTCCTTGGAGGGGGTATTGGAGAGTGCGCCTCCTGGGGACTCCCTTGTTCTGCTGGGGGACTTCAACGCTCACGTGGGCAATGACAGTGAGACCTGGAGGGGTGTGGTTGGGAGGAACGGCCCCCCTGATCTGAACCCGAGTGGTGTTCTGTTGTTGGACTTCTGTGCTCGTCATGGATTGTCCATAACGAACACCATGTTCAGGCATAAGGGTGTACATATGTGCTCTTGGCACCAGGACACCCTAGGTCGCAGTTCGATGATCGACTTTGTTGTCGTCTCATCTGATCTGCGGCCGCATGTCCTGGACACTCGGGTGAAGAGAGGGGCGGAGCTGTCAACTGACCACTACCTGGTGGTGAGTTGGCTCCGATGGTGGGGGAGGATGCCGGTCAGACCTGGCAGACCCAAACGTATTGTGAGGGTCTGCTGGGAACGTCTGGCAGAGTCTCCCGTAAGACGGAGCTTTAACTCCCACCTCCGGGAGAGCTTTGAACACGTTCCGAGGGAGGCGGGGGACATTGAGTCCGAGTGGGCCATGTTCCGCGCCTCTATTGTCGAGGCAGCTTATCAGAGTTGTGGCCGCAAGGTTGTTGGTGCCTGTCGTGGTGGCAACCCTCGAACCCGGTGGTGGACACCGGCGGTGAGGGATGCTGTCAGGCTGAAGAAGGAGTCCTATTGGGCCTTTTTGGCCTGTGGGACCCCGGAAGCAGCAGATAGGTACCGACAGTCCAAGCGGCATGCGGCTCGGGTGGTTGCTGAGGCAAAAACTCGGGCGTGGGAGGAGTTCGGAGAGGCCATGGAGAATGACTTCCGTACGGCTTCGAGGCGATTCTGGTCCACCATCCGGCGTCTCAGGGGGGGAAAGCGGTACGCGACCAACACCATTTATGGTGGGGATGGCGTGCTGTTGACCTCAACTCGGGATGTTGTGAGTCGGTGGGCGGAATACTTCGAAGACCTCCTCAATCCTACTGGCACGTCTTCCACTGAGGAAGCGGAGCCTGGGGACTTTGGGTCGGGCTCTCCAATCTCTGGAGCTGAGGTCACCGAGGTGGTTAAAAAGCTCCGCGGTGGCAGGGCTCCAGGGGTGGATGAGATTCGCCCTGAGTTCCTTAGGGCTCTGGATGTTGTGGGGTTGTGTTGGCTTACGCGACTCTGCAATATCGCGTGGACATCGGGGGCAGTTCCCTTGGATTGGCAGACTGGGGTGGTGGTTCCCCTATTCAAAAATAAGCCTCCCTGGTAAGGTCTATTCAGGGGTTCTGGAGAGGAGGGTCCGTCGGATAGTCGAACCTCGGATTCAGGAGGAGCAATGTGGTTTTCGTGCTGGTCGTGGAACACTGGACCAGCTCTACACCCTCAACAGGGTCCTGGAGGGTGCGTGGGAGTTTGCCCAACCAGTTTACATGTGCTTTGTGGACTTGGAAAAGGCATTCGACCGCGTCCCTCGGGGGGTTCTGTGGGGGGTACTCCGGGAGTATGGGGTACCAGGCCCATTGATATGGGCTGTTAGGTCCCTGTACGACCGGTGTCAGAGCTTGGTCCGCATTGCCGGCAGTAAGTCAGGCTCGTTTCCAGTGAGAGTTGGACTCCGCCAAGGTTGCCCTTTGTCACCGATTCTGTTCATAACTTTTATGGACAGAATTTCTAGGCGCAGCCAAGGTGTTGAGAGGATCCGTTTTGGTGGCCTTAGAATCGCTTCTCTGTTTTTTGCAGATGATGTGGTCCTATTGGCTTCATCAGATCGTGATCTACAGCTTTCGCTGGAGCGGTTTGCAGCCGAGTGTGATGCGGCCGGGATGAGGATCAGTTCCTCCAAATCCGAGGCCATGGTCTTGAGCCGGAAAAGGGTAGCATGCCCTCTCCGGGTCGGGGATGAGGTCCTGCCCCAAGTGGAGGAGTTTAAGTATCTCGGGGTCTTGTTCACGAATGAGGGAAAACTGGAGCGTGAGATCGATAGGCGGATAGGTGCAGCGTCCGCAGTGAAGCGGGCGCTGTACCGGTCTGTCGTGGTGAAGAGAGAGCTGAGTCGAAAGGCAAAGCTCTCAATTTACCGATCGATCTACGTTCCCACCCTCATCTATGGTCATGAGCTTTGGGTTGTGACCGAAAGAACGAGATCTCGGATACAAGCGGCTGAAATGAGTTTTCTCCGCAGGGTGTCTGGACTCTCCCTTAGAGATAGGGTGAGAAGCTCAGTCATCCGGGAGGGACTCGGAGTAGAGCCGCTGCTTCTCCACATCGAGAGGAGCCAGTTGAGGTGGCTCGGGCATCTGGTTAGGATGCCTCCTGGACGCCTCCCTGGTGAGGTGTTCCGGGCATGTCCCACCGGGAGGAGACCCAGAGGAAGACCCAGGACACGCTGGAGGGACTATGTTTCTCGGCTGGCCTGGGAACGCCTTGGGATTCCCCCAGAGGAGCTGCTCCATGTGGCTGGGGAGAGGGAAGTCTGGGCCTCCCTACTTAGGCTGCTACCCCCCCGACCCCGGATAAGCGGACGAAAATGGATGGATGGATGGATGGATGGTTTATGAGTGGTATCTTGCAAACAAAAACGGCTACATCCACAGCAGGGAGCGGGCAGCGACAGAGTCATCAGTACGACCAAAGGAGGCTTTTTTTGGACACATGCAAGTAGAAACTTCTGGAAGTGGCCCCTCTTCCTCTTCACTCTCTGAGTCCTCTGCTGGCTGCTGCCTACAGCGTCCGTATAGCGGCCGAAACTGGTACTGCATCATTTTTGCCAAAAATGAAAAACGAAGAATCAGAGCGAAAAATGGGTCTAAAAATATGGGAAAAAATCCATAAATAATACTCTTCGGTGTTTAATACGCTGGACATTCAAATGAGCAAAAATACAGCGTATAATACAACGGTTTTTACGGTAACCACTCTCCCACCCCCCAGATCCGACCATAGGGGAGAACCGGAAGATCCTCACCAGCGACTACACACAATTCATTCATTCAACCTTTATTTAGTCAGGTAAATCTTACCTAATGACACCCCCGGGCCAACAGCGACAAACTCGCAGACCCCCGCCGGAACCCTCTACACCGACGTAGCCCCAGGCCTAGGCACCGAGGCCCGGGCACAGGGGACGCCCACCCCTCAGGCCTAGGCCCGACAGGACCAGAGGACCCGAGCCCCACCAGGCCGAGCCGATACATGCCCAAGCGCCCAACACCCGACACTGAGGGCCCCAAGCGCGCCGGCAGGCAAGGGCACACTCCACTAGAGGGCCACGTGGAAGGGGTTTGACACTAGCAGCCCCAGCTATATCAAAGAGGGGGCAGTCCAAGTCCCGGCCTGACAAATAGACATTCATACACAGACACAATCACACAGACCCACCCTCATCCTCACCCTCACTCACTCAAGGACATACAATGACAACACATTCCATTCATAATCCGGATACTCGCTCTATACCCCCCAGGTCCAAGACATGTACCTGCCCCTTACATGGGGCAGCCCAAACCCAGGAGGTAGGCCCATTCATTCAGGGGAGGAGAGTTTTCTGTTTTTAATCAAAGTTTAAAAATTAATTGGATTAAAAGATTCCTAAAAAATTTAAGTTCTATGTGGAATATTTTCCCAAATTATTTGTCTAATAAATTGGGGGGTATTAACTTTTTGTTGCGTTGCCCTTACTCAGTTGGAAAACTTCCAATCAAGTTAGCTAAGTTCCATCAACAGGCTCTCTTATATTGGTCTCTACTATATAAACACAACTACTCTCCTCATAACTGCATCATATGGAACAATGCTTATATTTTATACAAAAACAAATCTTTATACTTACATAATTGGGCTAACAAAAATATTTATCTGATAAAGCATTTACCGGTACTTGACATTAATGGTGAATGGTATACTTACGAGAATTTTATTAACATTAATGATATAGATATATCTCAAAAAGAATTTGATTTGGTCATTAATTTCCATCCTCATAACTTACATGCGCTAGCACAAACCATACATTTAGAAGAATTGTACTTTTATGATTCAGTGTCTATTGAAGGTACTAATATAATGCATAAGAATTTCAATAACAGGTTTATCAGATCTCAGTTAGTTACTTTCTCTACTCCCATAAGTAAACATAGATGGGGCTACTTAAGCAATAAACTACGGAGTGAAATTTTCTTATTGTCTTAAAAATATATTTTATCTAATAGAATTAAAGAATTTGTATTTAAAAATTTACATAAATATTATCCAGTCAAAGACTACATTTGCCGTTTCTTCCCGAGGAGGTTGAGGAGCATCAAATGTAGAACCACTAGACTGAGGAACAGCTTCTACCCCGAGGCTGTTAGACTCATGAATAAATAAATAACGAGAATAAACACTGCAAAATATCACATGATGCTGATGCTGATCTGTTTTCTTGTTGCTGTGTTCATCTGTGACCATCTGCTCATACAGACTCATGGTGTAGTGGTTAGGGCGTTTGACTTGGGACCCGAAGGACGCGGGTTCGCGTCCCGGCCACTACACACCTTGGGGTGTCTATGAGTGCACACCTATTTCTCCAGCTCCCCGAGCGCCTTCTATGGCTGCTCACTGCACCACCTGGTAGGTGGTTGGGTTAAATGCAGAGACGAATTTCGTCTGTGTATGGGAAACATACGCAGATGACAAGATTAGACAATTATTATTATTATTATTATATGTTCGTGCTGCTGTTTATAATGATGTTTTTCTATTACATTAGGGCTTAGTGTATTACTAGTTGATGTTTTTCTTAGTTAATTCTAGATGTTATTACTGTTTTTCTCTTGTAACTGGGACCCCGTGTACATAATCTCGTTTTCATCACATGTACCACATGCGGTGCAAATGACAATAAAGACTCTCTGACTCTCTGACTCTGACTCTCTTTTTGCTAGTGTGAAAGTGAAAGTATTGAACATCTATTTGTACCTGTAGATTGTTTTCATATTACAATATTCTGGTCTGAAATGCAAAAATTGCTTTCTGAAAAAAATTAAAAAGTACATTGTGTTATCAAAAATGCAAATATTGCTAATCTTTAATAATTAATTCTTTTCTTCAGACGAACTATTTATAATAAATCTAATTATTATTTTGGCAAAATATTAAATACACAAAATAAAGTGGAATGAAAAAATACCCTCTTTTAATAATTTTAAAGAAACTGACCTAAAAATATATGTTGCCTCTATTGATGAGCTTAATTTTAATAATAAAAAACTTATAAGAACAAAAACTCTTATTCAGAAATTTAGTTTTACCCCATAAGCAGACCCTTCATTTCCGGCTCTGGATGAAGCAGCAGCTTTTTTCCCCCGCTCCTTCCCTCCCGAGTTTTCCTCTCCCTTGCTTGGCCACTTTGTCTTGTCTGCAGTTTTTTCAGTGCTCGCTCGAACGCAAATTGAGGATGGATCTGGTTTCGTGGGCTGTCAACTCTATTGATAAAAAAATTTCTACGAAGCGTTCCGGTCCTGGGGAACCGGCTTGCCCTTTGCAGTCGCATCCAGCTGGGTATATCATGGATTCCTGGGGCGAATGGAATATGTTATGCCTGGACGTGCTTTCTGTCGAAGATGTGGAGGATGTATTCATAATTGGATTTATGATGGCAGGTGCTCTGCTTTTTGGCTTGTGTGGAGTTCTCTTCTATCAGAAAATGAGGAAGACTTCTGAGGCGATCAACGCGCTGTCGAAGGTTCCTTCTCAAACCGAGAGTGTGATCCGAGCTATGACATCCATGAATCGGCTGCTTTATGAGTTGAGCCACAAAGTGGATGCGGCCACTGAGGACCGCAGACCACTGGTGAGGTTTGGAACTCGTATGCAGCCAGGAGGGTCACATCTGTGGGGTGATGATTCATAGCTCGGGTCGGTGAAAAGCTTCCCATAATTTGGAGTGTATTGGATTCCAGACAGCCACCTGGACTCAAGGCCACTGAAAAGAATACTGTGAGTCTGCCCTGAAGATAAATCATGCTAATCTAATCAGACTCCCCGAGCAATCTAGACAGGCTGACTACAAATTCTCCGGAGTCGAAGCAACTGAAGAAATGAAAGTTCCGTCGCAACCCTCCCCTCCCTCCCCCGGAGAACTTTCTGTGTCCTCTAAATCAGATAAGGCTGGCTGGTTGGTCCCATCATCATCAGAACTCTGGCTAATCTGAACGGGGCTCATGGACTTTATCTCACTGCTTCGCCCTCATATGCAAATGTGATTTGTCTTAATCTGTTGCTTGCTGGTAGAGTTTTTTGCTGTATCATATGGTGTCCTGTAATGACAAAATGTGATAGATATTTTTTGAATATCACTGATTACCTTATTGTAACCTTCCTTTTTTCCATATCTAAGATTGTTGCAGCGCTGTTTAATTACTGCTGGGGCCACGTGCACACGTCCCCATCTTAAGGACGGGTGTGCGTCAATTGCAATGTTTTTGTGCTCTGGTGCAATGACGATGCCAATAAAGATATATTCTATTCTATTCTTTTGTTGTTTTGTTGTATCGTATTTTTTTCTCTTTGAATTGTATTTATTGCTTTTTTGTTTCAGATCCTCTGCTATTTATACCTGAATTTATCTTGTAAATTTGTTGAGATAGTTGCATTTATGTTTGGTTAAGAAATGTGAGGTCTAGTTTAATAGGATCTGTGATAGTTATGCATCTTTTTCTTGTTTGTGTGTGTGTGTGTGTGTGTATTTAGTTGCTTTTGATTTGGAAGATTTTTGTAATGTTATCTGGTTGAAATAAAGTTTATTAGAGAAAAATTAAGGTTGTGTTCCAGTTCCTCACAGCAACATGTGATGCTGTGTGTGCAGTGTTTCCCCTAGTTAACTTGCCATGGCGGGGTGCTCATCTCATCCATGATTTTTGTTGACGGGGGGATGAACACATGTCTAAGCGCTGCTTGTATTAATGGTTTTTGAGTGAGGGCGGGGGACGTTCAGCATGAGGGAAGAGGCAACGCGAGTGCTGAGCCTGTATTTCGCACCGCTAGCTTAGCGCTATGTCCGTGCGGGGTGGTTGGATGGGGGGGGGCAAGTTTGGTTTGGTAGGCGGGGTGCTCAGTTCTGTTGACGGGGTGGGGCACCCCGCTTGTATAATGGTAGGGGAAACACTGGTGTGTATCTACAGCAGGGGTCACCAACATTTTTCGAAACTGAGAGCTACTTCGTGGGTATGGAGTCATACAAAGGGCATCAGTTTGATAAACTCTTCGGAAATAACAAAGCGTAAATTGAAAAAAATGTATAATAAACATATTTTTAAGAACATATTTTTAAGATAGACATTTTAAAATATATATAAATACAAAAAAAGAATAACTGAATAAAATGAAAATTTAAATGCAGCTTAGTAGTGAGTTGTGCTATTTTTAGAACAGGTCCGCGGGCACCTCAAATGGTCCTTGGGGGGCACCCGGGTTCCCGCGGGCACCGTGTTGGTGACCCCTGCTCTACAGCCACAGTGCTGCTTGTTAGCTCTGATTATGACAGTGTTATGTCTGTTAGCAGGAGTCAGTCCAGTAGCAACGACTGCAGCGTCCTGAGCAGTGAAGCTGCTGTGATACCAGCATGAACCTCCAGCACCCTGCCTCTCTGATGCCTCCCGTTCATCCTGATGTCCAGATGAAGCCCCTGCCATTTTATGATGTGCTGGACGTTCTCATTAAGCCTTCAAGTCTAGGTCTGACATTTTACTTTTGTTTTCAAATGATTTATTGATATTTATGAATCAACTACTCATGGCTTTTATTTTATTTTATCTTATCTGTAACTTAACAATTTAATAATAAACTCAGGATTTTCACCGAATGCATATCTAGAAATGTATGTGTGTGTATACAGGTACCGGTAGTCCCCGACTTACGGGCGAGTTCCGTCCCTAGGGGGCGCTTGTATGTCAAAAATTCGTAAGTAGGATCACCAAAAAAAAAAAATGTATTTTTATTTTTAGAAATGAATACATGTGCAGTACTGTACAGTCACCAAGCACTTTGCTTATCCTAACAGTTTTGAAAGATGAAGGAGTGAGTTTAATTGTTTCCCTTTCACATAAAGGGAGCTAGCTCCCTTAATGGGAATGGAGCCTGCATGGAGGAGGGAGACAATTCCACTCACTCCTTCATCTTTAAAAACTGTGTTAGGATAGGCTAAGTGCTTGGTGACTGTACAGTACTGTACATTTATCTTAAATTTATTAAAAATTAAAAATATACTGTACAGTACAGTACAGTATATATTTTTATTTATTTATAAATAGATAAATGTACAGTACTGTACAGTACTGTACAGTCACCAAGCACTTAGCCTATCCTAATGCTGGATCCTCACCAAACGCATCTCGCGCAACTTAAGCAGCCACTTTACATTGAAAGTCTAGGGGGCCGCGCATCTTGGAACAGCGGGGCGTGACGCGGCATATCTACAGCATTTCAAGCAGCGCGGCAGTCCCTTGTCACGCACGCGCGCGCAGCCAGCAGCCACTGTAGAAGCTGGGTTTGTCCTGCTTCTTCTGCTCGCAGATTATCAGCAACCACTCGGGAGAGACTCTGCTATGTGATGACGCAACGACGATGGGACTTGGACGAAAACAGCATCCGGTAGGAAAATATGGCATTTATAAAGTTGCTGCTTTTTTTTCGAGCGTACATCTCCCCAAACATAAAAAAAAAAAGTTTTAATCTCAACAAATACTTTTTGAGCTGCAGTTCGGCTCGTAGAAAACACACACAAGTATTGACGAGGCACGTACAGCTGGTTTTATCTGCCCATAAACAACACGGATCTGACCGGGAAGGGAGCCACGACACGCTCCTCCCACTGTGCGTCTGCAGACGTTCGGTGGGGACAGACATCTGTTTACAGCAGCAAACACAGAGCATTAGGAGCATTTGGATGCGTTAGGTGAGGATGAGGCAGGCTGCAGGCTGCGGGCAGAAGGAGACAGGCTGCGAGGAGGCAAAACACTATGGAGAATTACCGCAGGGTGTGGGAAGCCATAACGCAGTATGAAGACGAAGACAGGAGGCGACGAGTGATAGTAAGCTAAAGCTCTTTATCCAGAAGGATTTATTTGTTTCTTAAATGTTATTATCATAATTAAACCTCATCCCCAGTTGATAGACCAAAATGTAACATATCAACATTGGAATAGAGCTCTATATGATCCAAGTCTGACAATCCTTCCAAAATGCAGGATTAAATTTGATATTAATTAGCAA
>JBBPBX010032525.1:10147-20448 GCA_038048925.1 Garcialebias charrua
AACACAATAAGCAGCATTAAAGTAGCTGAATATAATGATTTCACCCAGTAATTTAAGCTATTAATTACTCTTTACATTACTCATGTTCAGATATAATGAGAAAAATATTGTCCAACCTGTTCAGTTCAGTCCCAAGCCGTTACCTCACGTCTCAGAAAATTATTCCGATTGTGGAATAATTTAAAGTCAGTTTTTAAGGAAGCCAAATCGATTCCTGTCTTTAAGAAACTTGTTAAAGTTGATTTGTTGAACAAATATAAATGACTGTATTGAGTATATATATAATTATTGGTTGAACGAGTTGTTTACTTATTTAGTTATTATAGAGCACTTAGTTTGTATTAGATGAAAAAAGGAGTAGATTTAACAAGATATTTTCTTCATCTGCTACCTTTCATTTTATGTTTTTTCTTTTCTTTTTTTTATACATATGTTATTTGTTGTATTTCTTTCTTATAAAATGAATAAACTTAAATTTAAAAAAGTATTTAAAAGCAAAAATTAGCTCAACTGTAGCTAAACAACAAATATAGCTAAATCAGAACTAAACGGTAAAATCTGTAAAACTAGCTTAAACTTAATTGTAGCAAAAGGGTAGCTAAAAGGTAAAAGAAGCTAAAGGTTATGTAAAAGTATCAAAACCACAGAGAAAAGTTAAAATTAGAAGAATGGGAGGCAAAAGCTAAAGCAAATTGCTGTGAAAAGTCTGTAATTAAAAGAACGCCAGCTAAAATATAAACTGTAGCCAACTAAAGTTAAAAGAAGCAAAACTACAGCTAAAAGCTAAATTCAGCAAAATCATAAATAAAAGTAGCAGAATGACAGCTAAAAGTTTAAAGTAACAAAACCATAACTAAGACAATTTAAAGTTTTTTATTTTGTTATTTTATTTTATTTTTTGGCTCCTTCCTGCAGTAGGGGCCTCCACAGCGAACTAAGTCACACTAAGACTTGGCAGTTACCTTTTTTTTAATGTCAGATACTCTTCCTGATGCAACCACAGACCACTGAGCTACCACAGCCCTCTGTGTGGAGCAGAGAGCTGCCATCTAGGGTGCCCGGAGGAGCAGATGTAGGGATTAAGGGTTAAGGGCCTTGCTCAGGGGCCCAGGGTGGGGCGAATGAGGGTGGGGTCAGGTGTGGTTGCTTCACCTACACCACCCACATTTTTTATGTTTTCGGTACCGGGGCTTGAACCGGCGATCTTCCAATCACAGGCCCACCGTCCCTATCCTGTGTGCCACCTTCTCTAACCTGTGTGCCACCACTCCCCCCAAGATAATTTAAAGAATAATAGCTAAAATATAATCAGAAAAACTGAAGCTCAGATCTACAAGCTGTAAACCATAAAAAAAGGGGGGGAAAAAGAGTAAAATGTTAAAATCAGCTAAAAACTAAATGTAGCAGAAAGCTAGCTAAAATCCTAAAAGGAGCTAAATGGAAAATAAAAGAGCTAAAAGCTAAAAAAAAAAGCTAAATCACAGGTAAAAACAGTTAAACTGTAGCTTAAAGTTTGAATTAGCACGTTGTTAGCTAAAAACTCAATGGCAATAAAAGACTAAAAGTGGCAGAATGGTAGATAAACCCAAAAGTACTGAAACAGTAGCTAAAAGGTAAAAACAGCTTAACTTACGCTGAAACCCAAAAGAAGCTAAATAACTACGGTACTAAAAGTTACAAGCGACAAACAATAAATTGCTAACTCTGTGTATGGGTGTTTTGTCCTTAGGGTGGACCAGCCTCTGTCTGAGAGTCCTGCTGGGTTTGCTTGAGTCTTCTGTTACAAATAAAGTCCAGTTGTTTTTGAAAGTTTTTTGAATTTATCATGTCCTGGGTGACTGAGAATCTTCACCTGCATGCTGTTAGAGGATTAACTGAACTGTGCCCACCTCCACTGACAATGTTTTAGGAGGAATTGAAGAGATGATAGAGAAACTTACTTTAAATGACATAAATGTTTTAGAAATAGGTCGGCATGGAGGCGCAGTCGGTAGAGCTGCCACCTCTCAGACTGAAGGTCGCTGGTTTAAATCCCGGTCCGGGGCCTTTCTAGTTTGAATCTTCTTTCCGTGCATGCGTTGTGGTTTTCTCCATGTACTCCAGTTTCTTCCCGCAGACCAGAAACATGCATGTTAGACTGATTGGTAACTCAATTGTCCCTAGGTGAGAGAGTGAATGTTTGTCTCTTTGTCTCTATGATGGACTGGAGACCAGTTCAGAGTGTCCCTGTGATGAACTGAAAACGTGTCCAGGGTGTCCCCCATCTCTCGCACAGTGAAAGCTGGACATGGGCACAAGTGACCCCCGCGACCCGAAAAGGAAGAAGCGGGTAAAGATAATGGATGGACAAATGTTTTAGAAATGATCAAAATACAAAGTTTGATTGGACAGCAGTTTAAATTCACCAAGAGCTCTGGAAGAACAGTCAGCATTTCAGAACCAGCTGGTTAAATTTACAAAAGACGTTGACAGCTCTAAAAACTACCTGATGAACAGAAAAGTCTGTATTCTGCTGAACCTGAGAGTCCACAAGAGTCGCTTCGGCTCACAGTCCAACAGCCGTCCTCCTCCTCAGCTTACAGGTAGGTTTACCTCCTGTTGCCAGGCCACCATGTGAACCAGGGTGTAACGGGTCACATGTTGCAGCCCTGGACAGGTCTCCAGACTATCACAGGGACATAAATACAAACAAGACAAGAGACTTTGATCCCAAACCAGACAAAGACCATTTAATAATAGATAATTGGCGTGGCATCACTTTATTAAATAATGACTATATAATTTTGGCATTTATTTTCCCTAAAAGGCTGAAAAATGATTTAAATTATTTAATACATGACTCTCAAAATGGCTTCATGCCTGGACGCAACATTTCTGATAATATTTGATTAGTAGACGTAGTTAAAGATCTTATCCCTGCAGATCCAGTTATTCTATTCTTAGGCCCTGTTTACACATGAGGAAACGGAGGTTTTGGGTATGTTAATTAGGTGAAAAGATTTGCGTTGACACGGGCGAATTCTAGTGTTTGCATGGATCCGCTCGAATCTCCCCCCACCCTCATGAATCCCCCCTCCTCTCATGAATCTGCTGTAGTTACCATGCCGGGTCATTAGTTGGCACTGTGAATTTTGCACATTCACCTAATGCGCATGCGTGTTTCCTCTCGTCTGCCGCTTTCTTCTGGGCTAAAACAGCTAACAACAACTTAACAAGTTAAAGCTGGAATTTGGATAAGAGTCAACAGATTTGACGCCAAGTGGGACACGCTTCATCTAACAAGCTGCACACTACGCTGAGTGGACTGTGGACCAGAACCGAGTCGATGAGGATGATGTTGGACTTTAATCCGTGATAAACAGCTGATTTACAGCAGGTAAATCAATGGTCTTAATAATGTTTGCTTGTGTTTACTTTGATCACACAACCACAACTGAGTTTTTTATTTTTTTCTGCGAGGTCGAGAAGCTGTTGTTCCAACAGGCGGACCGGTTCTAATGGGACCAGTATCCAGGATGAAAACAAAGCAGAGTCCAGTTCTTTAACGTAGTTAACAGTTCAGTTAACGTGTTTTAATAGTGTTCAGTTAAATTCTCAGTGTTTGTGTGACATTGTCAGGTTCCTCTGGTGTTAGACCCACGTGCAGGCAAGCGAACGAGGCAGGAGTTTAAAATAATAATTTATTTTAAACAACAAAACAAAAATGCTGTCAGGGCAGCCAAAAACTTACTCTGGTAAACTGGAGCAGAAACAGGAGAGGGCATCAGAGTAGAGAGGAGAGGACTGAATTGTCTGTGTGAACAGAACAATGACCGGACACAGAGTGGAGGAGAGGAAGGCTTTTTATAAGGCAGAAAGAGAGTGGGTAATGAGTTCAGCTTGGCTGGTGGCTGATGAGACAGGTGTGAATGATTAAGGCTGAAGGCTTGAGCACAGAGAGACAGACTGAGGAGTGAGTGGGAAATGACAGAGACTGAATGAGATACACAGAAAACAGAAATCACAAAGCTCAGAATAACAAAAGTATGACAGGAGGGGAACACAAATAAACATAAAGAAACAGACAGGGACAGAGCCTGACATTACCCCTCCCCTCAAGGGTGGCACCTGACACCCCCAAAGACGGGCCTCCACACAACTAGGGAGGGGGGGGAGGAGACAAGATGGAGGGCACAAGAAGACAGAACCCCAAAAACACAAGGCAGACAGGAAAGAACCCAGAAGAAGAAAAAAAAAGAAACAGGGGAAACAACATCCATGCCCAAAGGATCAGGCGGACAGCTGGGGGTCGTCCAACAGGCCTTTGGACGGGCGACTAGGAGGCCGTCCATCAAGCAGCGTCACGTCGGGCGGATGACCGGGAGGCCATCCATCAACGGCAGGAACCAAAACCTCAAGTTCAGGAACGGAGTAGGCAGGAACCAAGACGATGGCGGCCGGTACACGGACATTGCCAGCTGGTAAACATACTTTGTCGTCGGCCGGTAAACATACTTTGTCGTCGGCCGGTAAACATACTTTGTCGTCGGCCGGTAAACATACTTTGTCGTCGGCCGGTAAACATACTTTGTCGTCGGCCGGTAAACATACTTTGTCGTCGGCCGGTAAACATACTTTGTCGTCGGCCGGTAAACATACTTTGTCGTCGGCCGGTAAACATACTTCGTCGTCGGCCGGTACACTTTCGTCGTCAGGACCCTTGTCGCTAGGACCCCCGTCGTCAGGACCCTCTGAGACATCTTCAGGTGGTGAGGAGTAGTCGGGCGCCGTCGAGGAGTAGTCGGGCGAGACGTCGTCGGGCGCCGAGACGGGCAAGGAGACGTCGTGGGGCGCCGAGACAGGCGAGGAGACGTCGTGGGGTGCCGAGACGGGCGAGGAGACGTCGTCGGGCACCGAGACGGGCGAGGAGACGTCGTAGAGCGCCGAGACGGGCAAGGAGACGTCGTTGGGTGCCGAGGCGGGCGAGGAGAAGTCGTCGGGCGCCGAGGCGGGCGAGGAGACGTTGTCGGGCACCGAGACGGGCGATGAGACGTCGTCGGGTGCAGAGACGGGTGATGAGACGTCTTCAGTCAGCGAATCTGCCGTCGAGACGTCTTCAGTCGGCGAGTCTGCCGTAGAGACGTCTGCTTCAGTCGGCGAGTCTGCCGTCGAGACGTCTGCTTCAGTCGGCGAGTCTGCCGTCGAGACGTCTGCTTCAGTCGGCGAGTCTGCCGTCGAGACGTCTGCTTCAGTCGGCGGCGAGTCTGCCGTCGAGACGTCTGCTTCAGTCGGCGAGTCTGCCGTCGAGACGTCTGCTTCAGTCGGCGAGTCTGCCTGAGACGTCTGCTTCAGTCGGCGAGTCTGCCGTCAAGACGTCTGCTTCAGTCGGCGAGTCTGCCGTCGAGACGTCTGCTTCAGTCGGCGAGTTTGCCATCGAGATGTCTGCAGTCGTTGAGTCTGGCGTTGAGACGTCTGCAGTCGGCGAGTCCGGCGTCGAGACATCTGTAGTCGGCGAGACATCAGGTGATGAGACGTCTGTAGTCGGCGAGACATCAAGCGATGAGACGTCTGCAGTCGGTGAGTCAGGCGATGAGACGTCTGCAGTCGGTGAGTCAGGCGATGAGATGTCTGTAGTCGGCGAGTCGGACGTAGAGACGTCTTTAGGTGAGGAGTCGTCTACAGCCGTTGAGGAGTCGCGGTATGCAGTCAATGAGCTGTGGTCTGCAGCCGATGAGCCGTGGTCTGCAGCCGATGAGCCGTCTTCGGTCTCTGCAGCCGAAGGGTCATCATCGGTCTCTGCAGCCGGAGGGTCATCATCGGTCTCTGCAGCCGAAGCGTTGTGGTCTGCAGCAGCCGAAGCGTCATGGTCTGTAGCAGCCGAAGCGTCGTGGTCTGCAGCAGCCGAAGCGTCGTGGTCTGCAGCAGCCGAAGCGTCGTGGTCTGCAGCAGCCGAAGCGTCGTGGTCTGCAGCAGCCGAAGCGTCGTGGTCTGCAGCAGCCGAAGCGTCGTGGTCTGCAGCAGCCGAAGCGTCGTGGTCTGCAGCAGCCGAAGCGTCGTGGTCTGCAGCAGCCGAAGCGTCGTGGTCTGCAGCAGCCGAAGCATCGTGGTCTGCAGCAGCCGAAGCATCGTGGTCTGCAGGCGGCGAGACCAGATGAGCCGGAGCGGGCGGCGAGACCTGAAGGACCGGAGCGGGTGGAGAGAGGGCTTGGGTCCCACGTCGACCTCTCCTTCTGCGGTGGTGAGGAGCAGGGCCGGCAAGTGGGACACTGTTGACACCCACTGCGCAAGATGGCTCCAGATCTGAGGGCGAGACCACAGTGGCTGGCACCAAGGGCAGGGCAATAGTTTGCAGGAGATGAGAGTGTGACCTTTCTCTCTCGGTCCAGGCTTCAGCAAACAGTCCAAACAGCCATGAGTCATCAACTACTATCTCCAACCAGATAAACACCTTCATAAAGTCATCACTGGCCACCAACATCTCCTGTAGATCATAGGAAGTGGCCACAGTGTCAATATATTTACGGGTTACCTGGTGGAGTAGGTCCCATTCGGAGCAACGCTCAGTGCTGTTCACAAAACCTGCTAGGTCTGGGTCTGGTCCGGTCATTCTGTCAGGTTCCTCTGGTGTTAGACCCACGTGTAGGCAAGCGAACGAGGCAGGAGTTTAAAATAATATATTTTAAACAACAAAACAAAAATGCTGTCAGGGCAGCCAAAAACTTACTCTGGTAAAATGGAGCAGAAACAGGAGAGGACATCAGAGTAGAGAGGAGAGGACTGAATTGTCTGTGTGAACAGAACAATGACCGGACACAGAGTGGAGGAGAGGAAGGCTTTTTATAAGGCAGAAAGAGAGTGGGTAATGAGTTCAGCTTGGCTGGTGGCTGATGAGACAGGTGTGAATGATTAAGGCTGAAGGCTTGAGCACAGAGAGACAGACTGAGGAGTGAGTGGGAAATGACAAAGACTGAATGAGATACACAGAAAACAGAAATCACAAAGCTCAGAATAACAAAAGTATGACAGGAGGGGAAAACACAAAGAAACATAAAGAAACAGACAGGGACAGAGCCTGACAGACATACAGTTTGTGGTGTTGAATAAATAAATAAATAATAATGGTGTCTTCATTTTCACAGCACGTTACGCATCGTTTAAATGATGTAACGAGTCCAGATAGATTAATTTAGCTCAGATAACTTTATATATCTCCCACGCTAACATTAATACTGTTTATTATTGTTAAACTGTTATTATTTAGCACATATTGGGCAACGTGACATGTGAAATGTCCGCCTGCCTGTTCACCGGCTGTCCGTGCATGCGTGCTACGCGCATGTAGGTCAAACAAAAGCTCAGCGGGAGATGTTTACATTATTAACGGGGGGTCAGCAAAAAACCTCCATTAAAAGAGCTGGGTTCAGAAACCTTCAGATTTAAAGAGGGAGGCCACTGGTGTTGTGTAAATGATCAGCAGAACCACAGAGAGAAAGGAGCAGTTTCACTCAAATTACGCACCGTGTAAACATCCCCTTAGACTATCAGAAGTCCTTTGATACAGTTAGTCACAAGTTTATTTTTGATACATTGTATTTTTTAACTTTGACCATTTTTTTCATTAAAATCTTTAAGACACTTTATAGAGACAATGATAGTTCTATAAAACTTTTGTATGGCACATCTAGCATGACATTCACCACTTGCTTCTGCTGAGGACAGACGCTCCCCCTCCCTTGCTGTTTTGCTTTGCTGCTCTGTCTGTCTGTGCAACTGCTTCTGAGCCTCTCTTGCAAATCTTCCGAACAAAAAAAACTATGGACTTATTTGGCCAGTTGGTCCTCTACACAATTTGATAACATTTCGTCAAAGAGAAGACAGGCTTTAGGCGAGCCGATTTGCCATGTTGGCATGCACGCAGCTGGATATCTCATCGACTTGAAGACTTGATGAAGTGTCTATCTCTGCTGTCATCTGTGGATCTAAAGAACGCATATTTAATTGGATTTATGATAACTGGTTCCTGCTGTTTGGATTCAGCTGGTTGCTGATTTTATCTACAATCAAGGAAGTCG
Source organism: Garcialebias charrua (assembly GCA_038048925.1). Taxonomy (NCBI): domain Eukaryota; kingdom Metazoa; phylum Chordata; class Actinopteri; order Cyprinodontiformes; family Rivulidae; genus Garcialebias; species Garcialebias charrua. The sequence goes on from JBBPBX010032525.1 coordinate 18,199, forward strand.
TCGGCAACAAAATGAGACCCGATCACGCTGCTTGCCTTTGTGATAGCTTGGTTCTTGCCTGTGTGCCCAAACTCAGTTGCCTTGGGCATAATGGATCAGATCTTGGGGATTTTTACTCAGGTACGTTCCATCGGTGTGTGGCCACATAATTTGGACATTTTCGGAACCGTTTTTGGACCAACACAGATTCAAGGTAGATGTCATTATGTTCTGCCTGTACCCAAAACAACTGTGTGTTATATGAATCTGACTCCCCCGGCTGACGATGACCACCTTATCTGAAAACACCTGGAGGACATGTAATCTGATGCTCAACCCCGCCCATCAGGGAACTCCACCGTCAACCAGAGTGAACCAGCTGAATAAACAGTCTATCATCATTTCAGGACTCTTGGATTCTCATTAGCGTTGACCTTGGACTTTCCAACATCCTCGAGAATGTTTACGGATCTCATCGGAGGAAGCTGTTGATTATTCCATCCTTATCAGAACTCTTACAGTGACCTTGAGAGCTTCTATGAACATTGCTCATTGTTCTCAGTGTCCCCCCCCCCCCTGCAGAATGTCTACGTCACTATGTGCTTATTTGTGCGAGGTGTTTTTTAATATTAGATTTTTTTCCTCAGGCAAGAAGAAAGATTTTAATAGGAATTTTTTCGCCTCCATTTCCTAATGTGCCTAATTTCATTACTTTTTGTCTGTCTTAGCAGATCTCACTTGTAAATGAGCCTTCGAGGCTCAATGTGACTTATCTGTCTAAGGCTGAATGAAAAAAAAAAGCCTTTAATACAGTTAGTCACAAGTTTATTTTTGATACATTGTCTTTTTTAACTTTGGCCATTTTTTCATCAAAGCCTTTAGACACTTTATAGAGACAATAATAGTTCTATTATATGGCATATCTAGCTGATTTAATATCAATAAAAGAGTTTGTCAGGGCTGTCCGACCTCCCCTTACATATTCCTACTTGTAGGACAAATTTTAAACTATTTAATTAGACAGAGCTCATTTAAAGGAAATTAAACATTTGACCAAGACCCTAAAATTTCACACCTTGCTGATTATACAATATTCTAGTGAAGTTTCTGTAGCTCTTTCCATTATATCTAAATTTTCTAGCATTTCAGGGTTGAAACTCAACCTAAAAAAATGTGAAATCCTTCCCTTATACAGTATACAACTGCTGTTACTGACATCTGCAGTGTTCCTGTAAAATACACTGTAACTTATCTAGGTGTTAAAATCTCCAAAGAACACAATAATAGGGATAATAATTTTACTCCTATTTGTGAATCTATTAAAAATAAGTTTAACAGTTGGTTAGCCAGGGTCTTAACTATTTATGTTTAAGCAAAGCAGAAGGAATATCAAGGGGGTTGCATTTATTTCGTCACTGGAGGTCAGCAAAGCTCTCTGCTCTGAACTGGATTAGATTCTGTTCAAGTTTCTGTGGAAAAAGAAGGCTCATAAAATAAAAAATCTGTTTTCTCAAATTCTTTAGCTGAAGTAGGTTTGAATGTTTTGACATTTACCGTCTATAATCAGATATTAAAAATTTACTGGATTAAGAGATTTCTAAAAAAAAAAAATCTCAATTTTATGTGGACATTTTTATTTTACTTATTTATTTATTTATTTGGGGGGGGTGTCATGATTTTTGGCTGCGTTTTCTTTTCTCAGTTGGAAAGCTTCCAGTCACATGAGCTAAGTTTCATCAGCAGGTTCTGTTATGTTGAGCTCTACATACATAATTACTTTCCTCTTAATTGCAACAAATAGAGCAATGCTTATATAATAAAAACAAATCATTATATTTACATAATTGGGTTGATAAAAATATTAATCTAATAAACCAGTTACTCTACAGTAATGGTGAGTGGTATAACTATGAGGGTTTTATGATCATTAATGACAGATATACCTCAAAAAGAATTTTAATTGGCCATCAAGTCTGTTCCTCATAGCTTACATTCTTTAGCACAAACCACACAAACTAACATAACGCATAAGAAATTTACAAACAGGTTTATCAGAGCTCATTTAGAAACATCATCTACTCCCATATGTTAACATAGATGGACTTAGTTAAGCAAAAAAACTGTGGAGTGCAATCTTCTCATTGCCTCATAAATACCGGTATATACTAGGTAGTCCCCAACTTACGAGCAAGTTCCGTCCCTAGGGGGCGCTCGTATGTCAAAAATTCGTAAGTAGGATCACAGTAAAAAAAAATAAAAAAATAAAAAAAT
>JBBPBX010032526.1:16371-30894 GCA_038048925.1 Garcialebias charrua
TGTATGAATGGATGGATGGCTGGTACTGTGAAGCGCTTTGGGGCCCTCATAGGGGGCTGGAAAGGGCTATATAAGTAAGCTCCATTTACCATTTACCATAAACATCTTCAGCGTCCTCTGAGACAATATGGAAAGGCACATCAGCTTCCAAACCTCCCACGGATTCATGCCGTATCCTGTAGCATGAGTCTCAGCAGGGCATGAGGATCTCCAGGACCCTGTTGCTTTGTTGAAAAAATGTTATTGATTGCGTTGAAAGTCCAGCTGACCAGATCCATGACAGTAGTTTACGTTTCGGAAGATGTGTAAATAGGAGCTCCGATACACGGACAGAGCAAAAAAGCAGGAGGAGGACGGGAGCAAGAAGAAAGGTGTCCGTCTTGCACGAGAGCGAGTGAGGAAAAAGTCTTGTGATCTGTGGAGTTTTTCTACATATATTTGGACCTCCACCATTAGATTGAGCCTTTTGTGGAGGAGGATATTCAGGAGTATAAATGAACGTAGGTGAAGGGGTTTCCTGCGCAAAACTTCAACCACTTTCCAACGCAAGAAGAACTGATCAGGATGAGGACAGGGCGTTAGGGCAGCGTGGCCAATACGGCTTCAGAATCTCAACAAACAAACTACTGTACACGGCTTTCTGATGCTTCCACGTACCACTCCAACACTGTGCCCAGAATTTGTTACACGACCACCTCATTATGAAATGACAATCTTGTAATAAAACTTTTCTGTTCATAAACTCTCCATGACCCATCATGACCAATCACATGCAACACCCGGCACGACCCTGCAAAGACGACACACATTCCAGATAATTTTTCACATCTTAAACCAGGTCTTTGTCTAGAGTGAAGGGGGCATCAAGGAAATAAAAACAAGATGTTTAAAAGAAATGTGATTTCTAGTTGGAACCAAAGCTCACAAATGGCTCAATCAAACTTGCAACAAAGTAGAGTGCTTGGAGTAAATTTATCTTCAGTTTATGCTTTAGAAGGACAATTATTAATGTTTAAATGGTTTTACACAATGATCTGTTTGGATCATGTCAGACTACTATGCTTCTGAAAAAAAAATTTAAATAAAAAAAATGTAAATGCCAACAATCGCAGCATAAGTTAATATTCTAAAACGTCACAAAAATAAAAAGCTGTTTTATCTACAACATGTAACATAAAATCAACCACTATATTCTGCAGTTATGTAAGAGGTTTCATGTGCAATCTAATTTTTCTCTGTTTTTGTTTTGTTTATGGCAACACTGAAACAAACGAGCCTTATACTGAATATGAAAACAGGAAGTTCCTCCTGAAAGCCATGAAAAAGAAGCCCACTGCGCGATGATCACTAGATGACGTGGAGTATTAGAAACAATACGTATTTTAGGGTTTTGGTTTCGAGACAACACGTAGAACAAAGTCCACCATTCATTCCTGTTCACATTTTGTTTTTACGAGACTTTCCTGCTGAACGTTCTGCCATAAACTACAGAAACTTTCTGATTGCAAAAATTCAACCTGCATGGGCGATGGAAGACTGCATGAGCTTCACCCTTCAAGCTGCTGATCAACTAATAACACGGTTGCATCGAATTGAACAGAACCCCTTGCTCTCATCTGCACCGAGGCTTCCTGTAAAGCTCTGTCGTGAACGTAGTTATGAAAAGCGCCGTTTGCTGGATTTTCTTAAAAGCACCTTAGCGCTGGCTGCATCACCGGGACGCCGCCGGGTGTCTGAGCCGTGCTCGGACCGTCTCTGTGGGGTGTTCAGGTTGTGTTGGCTAGACTCTGAATGTGAGCGAGGACAACAAGGGCTAGTTTCTTAGACTCTAGGACTCAGAAGCTCTTTAAAGAGACACTGTAGCGATGCTGGTTATGAGGGAAACACGTCCATCATGTCTAAAACAGGACCACTTTACAATCCTCTGTCCAGAACTCCAGGCATCCTGGGTTTTGTAAGTCTTGATGCTGGATTGCTTCTTTTTGCCTGCTGTGGAGGGATGGGATTGATTCTCGGGATGTTGTGTAACTTGATTAAGATGTTCTTGTTTGTTTTTAGAAGTCTGATGGCAAAGAGTTTGTATTTTCTGTCAGAAATGCACATTCTCCTGCTGCTAGGAGGAAGCTGGGCCTTTCTTGAGCGCAGCACTCATGGACTGACGAAGTCTTCTGCTCCTCTTTTCATCCACAAAGCAAACCAAACTCTGTTCTCTAATCCAGCTGTCATTGTCATGTTTTGTTGACCAAGGATTGTGTGTTCAGTTTGTAAGATAATGACAAAGGCATGGTCTGTGATCTATGCAAGGGTTATTTGTTTGATTGTTTTTTCTTACGTCACTTATAATTCATCGTACATTTCCTTCAATAAATTTTTAAGGATCTGCTCGTGTTTGCTTTTTTTTCTGCTCGAGGACTGTCTGAGTGTTTACCTCACCTGCAGACGTACAAATACACACAGTCCTGTGTACCGTAAACGTCTCAATCTACTCCAGATTTCTTTATATTCTACTTTTAAGACACCAGACGTTCTTATAATCGTTTTAATTCTTTAGACTTTTTGAAGGTGGTGGCACAGTGGCTTAGTTGGTAGAACTGCCACTTCTCAGTGAGAAGGTCGTGTGGAGTTTGCATGTTGTCTCCGTGCATGCATGTGTTTTCTCCAGGTACTCCAGTTTCCTCCCACATATCAAAAACATGCATGTTAGACTGATTGTAACTCTAAACTGTCCCTAGGTGTGTGAGAGAGTGAATGGTTAATTGTCTTGTTTGTATCTATGTGTCCCTGTGATGGACTGGAGACATGTCCAGGTGTCCCCTGCCTCTCGCACAGTGACTGCTGGATATGGGCACCTGTGACCCCTGTGTCCCGGAAAGGAAGAAGCTGGTAAAATAGAATGGATGGATAGAGTTTTTGAAGGTCTTTCAGTGTATTTTATTGGACTTTGGCTGCTTTTTCACCATTTTCAGTCCAATTCCTGTACTGGACACTGACTGCAAATTGTACAATCTGAGTAGACTCGTGGGGGACAAAAGAAGACACGTCGGGCCTGACAGAAACCTGAAAGTTATGCACCATAACTCATGTTCCCTGAAGGAAGGGAACGAGGTGCAACATATGCTATGGGAATTGCACCCCCGCGCGATTACCTGAAGGAATACATTCACGCCTTGACGGCAAGGGCGTCAGCGTTGCGCCAGAGGCCCCGCCCTCTGGGTATTTAAGCCGCTGACACCCATCCATCTTTCTCCAAAATGCACTTCACCGAGCTTTCAGCATTGAAAGGGCCAGATATGTTGCATCTCGTTCCCTTCCTTCAGGGAACATGATTTATGGTGCATAACTTTCAGTTCCCTTTCAGTCATGTTCTCTCGGTGCAACATATGCCATGGGAACGTAATTCATTCACACCCTTGAAATGCTCAGCAAAATACATGTGAGAACATCCGCCTTAAAAAGACAGGCATTTCCCAGCTGCTTTCTACAAGGTATGTACAGTAGAGAGCATAGGCTGAGAAGAACAAATGCCGAATGTAAAAAACATCAACTTGATGTTTCAACTGGGCATATAGATAAACAACACCAGCTAGAGACAGCCTAAGCGTGCTCCACTAGTGTGAATACTCATCATCTCCTTTTTTCTCTGGAACAACCTGAGAAACAGGAGGAAAGGAGCAAGGGACCCATTACGCCACAAGTAATTGGGTGACAATGTGGAGGTAGAAAACCCAGGTTAAGCACAGGGTAACCTCCCACGTCCCTAGGGTAAAAACTTTTTTACAAGGGGCACGACTGACAAGTGGGGCCCATCCTGATATTGGAGATCTGTTAAGGAGAGGGGAAACCCCTCCATTAAACATCTCCTAAGCAAACATAAACACCAAGGGGTACCCTTGCGTATGTCGTTACTGTTTGTTTTGGGATAAAGCAATCAAAGCCTTAAGCTCTCAGCCAGTTCCCTTCAAAGGCCAGGCTGAAAGCTGCCACAACTCCGGACGTGGGTGTAGAAGCTGCCCACGTGCCTGAGTAAGCAGGTCCCTGTGAGGAGGCAATTGCCATGGTATCCCTGATAACATTGAGATCAACTCCGGGAACCACGGTTTCTGCGGCCATCTGGGAGCTATCAGGATCAGGGAGAGGGCTCCCTGGCGCACACGTTCCAGTGTCACCTCGATCAGAGGGACAGGTGGAAAGGCATAGTAGAGCACCCCTGCTGGCCAATCATCTGCCAGAGCATCCATTCCCAATGGTGCGTCTGTTTCCCTCCATCAACTCCAGGAAGTTGATATGTAATCTCACTTCCTGTTTATTCCAAAGGCCGCGGGCATTCTGATTTCTGCAGATCGTCCCCCATCCTGTTTTAGAGGCGTCCATCGTGATGACCACACGAGATGACACCCTTCCCAGCGGGACCCCTTCCGTGAAAACAGACAAATCTCTCCAAGGTTCCAGGCCCTTCAGGCACTCTGAATCTATCCTAACCTTTCCTGGTTGACTAGTCAGGGCGGGTTGTGTCTGTCGGTTTAGCCATACTTGTATGGCCCGCATTTTCAGTAATGTGTGTGGCACACAGGGAATGGCTGCCACCAAGAGGCCTAAAAGACGTTGGCACGTTTTCACAGGGACCCGTTGATCCAGTTTAAATCTTTCCAGGCAATGGCAAATGGAGAAAACTCGTTCCTTTGAGAGCCATGCTCTGTACCGGACAGTGTTGATCTGTACTCCCAGAAATACGGTAACCCGTGATGGAGTTAGATCACTCTTTTGTAGGTTTATGACAAACCCGAGAGACTCCAGGTGAGAGATCACCCTATAGGAGTGTGACTAGGCCTGCATTCTGCTTCCAGCCAGAATCAGCAGGTCATCCAAGTAATTCATAACCCTGAGTCCTTGATTCCTAAGGGGTGTCAGGGCTGCATCCAAACATTTAGTAAATGTACGAGGAGCAGTCTTTAAACCGACGGGTAAGGCTTTGAATTCATAAGCGTTCCCTTCGAAAGCAAAGCGGAAGAACTTTCTGTGTTTCCTCCACACGCTTATGTGGAAATACGCATCTTTCAAATCCACTGTACATGCGTAGTCTCCTGGTCTCACAGACTGGAGAACCTGCCGCAGTGTAAGCATCTTGAACTTAAAAAATGTTATTCTCTTATTCAGAGTCCTTAGATCCAGAATCGGTCTCAGAGAATGATCCTTTTTAGGCACCAGGAAGTACTTGCTGTAGTGGCTAGAGCGTAGTTTGCGTCTTGAGACCAAACTTATCACTCCCTTTTGTAGCATCGTCAAAACTTCCTCCCTCAGCATGTGTGCATGTGTAGGGTTAATCTTTGATTGCAGTACCCCTGTGAAGTCGGGCGGTCTTCTTGTGAACTGCAACTTGAGCCCGTGACATATCGTTGTCATGACCAAATCATTTGGTAGACATGCCTTCCAGGCCTGCTCGTGCGCCATGAGCCTGGACGGCATGCTCAATTGCTGCTCGTCGTGTGTTAGTGCTGGAGGGGTGGCCTTTGACCCCTCTCGCGCTCTCTCGAGTAGGCTGGTCGGCCCAACAGAAGATATTGCGAGATCTGTCCGTCTCCGGCAGGGCTCGTGTATCTTGCTATGGTTCATAGTTTGACCACATGGTTTGTTTTATAAAAATGGGACTCGAGTCAAGAACCAGGGCAGTTTGGGCTTTGGTACTTTTATTTTTGTACATGCATGAAACAGTGTTTGTTTTGATTACACATACAGTAGGCGAGTCATGTTTGGTGCGCGCACACATGCCACCAGCTCCTCGTAGTATTTTACAAGTAGAGACTGAGCTCAAAAGGTTAGGTTCCCGTACTGCCTGGTCGGGCAAACCTGTAATATTATCAGTTCGTCCTGCTTCATCAGGGCCGAATCTGAGTTCCACACGGGGTCACTGAAGAGGCCCTCTGCCGGTACTGGAAAGTCTCACTGTCACCAGCGGGTCTCTTCCGTGGAAGGCCATGCATGTCTTCCTTTGGGGGTGCAAAGCTTTTCCTCGGCAACCCCTAGCGGAGGGCTTCCGCCTGTTTGCGTCTTTGTTCCAACCTGGCCTGGATGCATTCCAAGGCTCCCCGAAGAGTCCCGTCGACTCGATCGGGTGCTGGAGGAAGGTGGACCTCTGGTTTTCCGGGAGGTCTGACAATGTTAGCCAAAGATGGCGCTGGGCAACAACTATTTCCGCCATTGCTCTGCCTTGGGAAATGGCTATTGTCCCCATCATGCGGAACACTAAGTCAGAGGCATGGCGGGCCTCCTCCATGGCCTCCGTTGTGGCCTGCTCATTTTTTGTTACCTGGATATCCTGCAGTTTTTCTGCCAGGTACGCCTGCACCATGGTTGATGCATTCATTGCGCGAGCCACAAGGCCCTGAGCCTTGTAGCACTTCTCAAGCTGTTTCTCCGAAGCGCGGCAGGCCCTGCTGGGTAGCGCTGGTTTCGTTCCCGTGGCTGCAGGGGCCAGGTGAGCCGCCAGAGTCTCCTCTATCAGGGGTGCGCTGGCGAGGCCCATTGCCTCCATTCCTGCGACATCAAGGAGTCGGGATAGTGGCAACGTGATGGGAGCTCCGGGTTCCACCCAAGAGCGTTTGAGCTCCATGAGGAAGTCTTGGAAAATGGGCATTTTTTGCGACGTTGTCGGCTGCTTCGCATAGAAGTAGTTTCCTGCCAGCCTCGTAGCCTGTTGGCAAGGTGTGGGGTCTGGCCACGTGACCTGTAGGGCATCTGCCACCCTATGGCACAGGTCAAATAGAGCAAGGACCGACAAGTCCGGTTCCGGTAGGATTTGCTCCAGGTTCTGGGAGGAATCCACACTTTCTCCTCTGTAACCGTAGTCGGTGTCTTGGTCAGACACTTTGGGCGTCAAGTCCTCGACGGCAACCGAGGAGTCCGACACGTTGTCATCCCCGACTTGACCGCTGCCTTCCAGGTCCACGTTCTCGAGCTCCGGTTCGGGAGCGAGCAGCTTTGTGCAACGTGCGACCTTCAGCGCCGCGGCCTTAGCCATGGATTTAGCAACGCGTCCGCGTGACGTTTCCTCACTACCGCCGACATTCGACAGCAGTGGGAGCAGGAGTCGGGGAATTCCAGCGCTTTTCTCGCGTGCAGAATCCCTAGGCAGACAGGACAGGCCTCGTGGGTGTCCGTCGCTGAGAGGGAGTAGCCGCATCCACTGGGGCAGGGGGGCGAGCGAGCTCTCGTCGTCCTGCTGGTTTTCTTCTTCTTTGTCCTCCGTCTTCCCTTCTTGGGAGCCATGTCCGGAGACGAGAAGCGTCAAAGTTGTTCCTAGTTTCCTTTTGTTCGAAGCCGTCCTCTCCGTCGTCTTGCTTTCGCTGGCTAGCCTGCTAATGGTTAGCAGGGAGTGTTGTGACGCAGTTAGCGCCGTCGAGCGAAGCAGCAGCGGAAAGAGAAGAAAACTTCGAGGTAAGTAGAAAAATGCTGGACTAGCTTTCGCAAGCCCAGCAGTACGCAGGAAAATTTCTTTGTATGCTCAGCATAGGGAGCAAGCTCACCTCAATTGAGCGATGCGACAACAAAGAAGTCCCACGAAGTTCAGGTTTTAAGCGAGGTGCAGGGCAAAAAAGAGAACGATGGATGGACGTCAGCGGCTTAAATACCCAGAGGGCGGGGCCTCTGGCGCAACGCTGACACCCTTGTCGTTAAGGCGTGAATGTATTCCTTCAGGTAATCACGCGGGGGCGCAATTCCCATAGCATATGTTGCACCGAGAGAACATGACTGAAAGGGAACTTCTACTACAGCATCTGAAATTAGTGAGAAGCAGGAGAAATGTCCTCCAAAAACCAGACTGGACTTGAAAGATGTGTAATTTTCAGATGATATGTCAAGTTTTCGTCTCTTTGGGAATCACGTTTCAGTTCCAAAATACTAATTCATTTCCAAGAAGTGTTTTCTTCTGTATTTTTATACGTTCGGTCAAAGAAATTGGAAGAAATGGCATCTTTGTGGCTGCTGATGGCAAAAAGCCTGAAGCTCCAATTCAAACGGGATCATCTCCTTGTCATGGGTTGACTCCATACTGGTGCACCATTTGTGTTTGAATGCTTTTTAATGTCTAAGTAATTCACAGTTCAGAGTTAAATTTGTTAAAAAATAACAACAAAATCTATACATTTCTCTAAAAATGGTCAGGTACTACGTAAAAATTTGTTAAAAAATAGTCAAAATGTAAAGAAAACTTTCAAAGGACGTTTATAAAAATAACGTTGCAATGAGATTTCAGGACATCTGGCTGCTTGACAGAATATTAACATTTTACGATTGACTCAAGACGTTGGTATCACCTGCTGTTGGTGCCCTATCACTATGAGCAGAAATATGCAGCGTGCAGGGTTCAAACTACCACAGTACTGTTTCATCTGAGCCATTAGCTATAAATGATGGGACTAATACATGTAGTTCACTAATCCTCCTCTCCCGAGAGGGGATCACTTACTGCTATCACCACGTGCACGTTGATTCACACCTCAAAGGTGTGAAAAGCTGCTCTCGCTCACAGCTGCCTCTGATCCGCTGAGCAAAGAGCTGTACGGGTGCAAATGTGCAAAAATTACAACCTTTCTATGCACATTTTCTATTAACAAAAATACTGAATACAGACGCCTATAAAGTTTTAAATATCTTATTTTCTATGTCACATTTCACAACAGTGATTTTTATCATATTTTATTTTGGTCTGAGCTGCAGCAATAATAGTTAATAGATAGTCCTTGGGTACATTCAGTTCCTCCTGCAGCACGGCAGGACCTCGAAACGTTACCGCAGGTCGTGCTTTCACTTGTTTCACTGACATGACCATCATTTACAAACAGTCTGAGGACGTGTGTTCTTAAAGAGCCACACTCTGGTTTTACACATATTGTTATCACTTATTTTAATAGCCGGGCCCTTTTTAACCTTCACTCTCGGAGCCATACGTGGTTTCATGTAAAAAGGCTGAACTCCAGGTGGCTGCAGGTTGACGTGAAGCTTTTTAAAAACACTTCACGTTATTAAATTTAGCAAAGACCATGCCTTCCTAGCAAAAGAGACGTCTTGGCTAAATAAAGCTTAATAAATCAAAAATAAAACTCCCCACTAACAGTTAATTGGACCAAGGATTTGAAGATCTTTAGTAACTTTTCTGTAGCCTTGTATGTTTATTTTGCAGGAAGTATTTCTACAGTTAGGCACCTCTCTTACCTTCACCACAGAGATAATAAAAACTGAAATAACCCCTTCACAGTAAAACCATGATTCACATCAGGTCTTGGGAACAACACAAGTGAAGCCCAGGTGAGTTGTATTTCTTGTGTTTCTTATCAACAGATCGCCTGCACATGGTGTCTGCAGGTCATTTCTCTGTGTCCTTCTCAGTTTTCCTGTTTCTGTTTGTTTTACAGTGTGACCTGAGCAGAAGTGAACCTCTTCCCTCTGCATTGCCCTCAGGAAATGCAGCACTCCTAACTCTGCAGGCAGCAGCAGTCAGGGTGGGGTAGGTTGGCACTGGTCCCACTCCTCCTCCTCTCACGCTCTCCTTTACTCTGACTCTGCTCGTCTTCGTCTCTCAGGCTCTTCTTCATTCTGCCTCTCCTGAGTGCTAATAAGATCCACTGGCCTTTAATGACTAAAAGCATCACAGAGAGGAGAAGCCCGGTCATCGTGGAGGGTTGCACACATGTGGAGCCGATACTTCACAGCTGTGCAGCTCTTGTTTATGTCTCCTTCCTTACTCTCACTACCGGACCAGGACTGTTTTTAACACAGTGCTGACTGGACATCGTGGTCTGTCCACTTGGTTCAAACATTAAAAAAAAATATTACTATTATTTTAATGCAATAATATACTAAAAAAGGTCAAATTCACCAACTCTGCACTTTTAGCTTGAGACGTAGCGTGTCGTGCTAAACTGAATGCAAAGTGAGAACACCCTCACCTCTTCTACATGCTGCTGCCAAACATGATTACCATATTTTCCGGTGTATAGGTTGCACCTTTTTATGCTTTTTTTTTTTCAAGGCCTGCGACCTATAGAAAGAAACGCAATTTCAATCCTGTGTATGTCCTGTACATATTGCAGTTCTGACAATAAAGTTGACTTTGACTTTGACTTGACTATACACCGGTGCAACCTATATATGGCTTGTTATCACGTTCGGCTAAACAAATTTTTAAACCCAGCTCATTTCACAATTACGTTCATTTATTAAGGAAAAGTTCAGCTCAGACACATATTTGCTATAATTTTTATCCAACAAATAATTGTTTTTAAGTGTTAATCTTCTTAAAAGCCTTGCTGTGCGCTCCTGTGGCAGACATTTGCAGCAGAGCTAAACGTAGGTGCGACCTATCTAGGGATTTTTACAATCTATTGGTGATAATTGGACAATGCCACCTATACACCGGTGCGACCTATACACCAGAAAATATGGCAGTCATAATATGTTTGTTTGTTGTTACTTATAGTCTTTCATTGCAACTTTTCTGGATTAAAAAAACAGATTATGATGCTGCAAGATTAAATATATACAATCTGGTACAAATTAAAAACAGATGCAAATGCTGTTGGCATCAAAATTACATAAAATATGTGCAGTCAAAAAACAAAATAAATTTCGTTAGATTTAACATTTAATATGTTGTCTGAAATATTTTAATTCTAATTCCATGGTTGAAATAAAAAAATAATGATTTTTATTGTTGTTGTTGTTTGCAGCAGGTGCCCCTGATGGCCCAAACATGTTGATCAGCATCTGTCCTACAAATTAGCTTTTGCACAACAGCTTTATGTCTTAAAAAGCAATACTGTATTTGGTTACTGTTTGAAGAAATGTCTAGAATAGAATAGACTAGAATAAAACAGAATACAGTACAATATATGACCCTCTGTGGGGAAATTTACGTTCTTGTAGTTGGAAACATTTCACTTTGACGAACTCGCATTAGAAATATGACAGTGAGAGGACTGAAGAGAGGAGACAGGAATATAAGGAGATGGGACATAGAGCTAAGAAGGAAGTAGCTGAGGCAAAGCAGAGGGCATACGACGAGTTGTATGGGAGACTGGACACTAAAGAGGGCGAGAAGGACTTGTACCGATTGGCAAGACAGAGGGATAAGGCTGGAAAGGATGTGCAGCAGGTTAGGCTTATTAAAGATGGGAATGGGAATGTTCTAACAAGTGAGGAGAGTGTGATGGGAAGATGGAAGGAGTACTTTGAGGAGCTAATGAATGAAGAGAATGAAAGAGAAAGAAGAGTGGAGGTAATAGAAACTGTGGACCAGGAAGTGGGAAAGATTAGTGAGGGTGAAGTCCGGAAAGCTCTGAAAAGAATGAAGAAGGGGAAGGCAGTAGGACCTGATGACATACCAGTGGAGGTTTGGAAATGTCTTGGAGAGATGGCAGTGAGGTTTTTGACTCAAATATTTAATGGAATATTTGAGGGTGAGAAAATGCCTGAAGAATGGAGAAGAAGTGTGCTGGTTCCCATTTTTAAGAACAAGGGTGATGTACAGAGTTGTAGCAACTACAGGGGAATTAAGTTGATGAGCCACACGATGAAGATCTGGGAGAGAGTTGTGGAAGCAAGACTTAGACAAGAGGTGACTATCTGTGAGCAGCAGTATGGTTTCATGCCAAGAAAGAGCACCACATCTTTGCTTTGAGGATGTTGATAGAGAAGTACAGAGAGGGTCAGAAAGAACTCCATTGTGTGTTTGTGGATTTAGAAAAAGCATATGACAGGGTGCCAAGAGAAGAGGTGTGGTATTGCATGAGGAAATCTGGAGTGGCAGAAAAGTATGTTAGACTGGTACAGGACATGTATGAGGACAGCAGGACAGTGGTGAGATGTGCTGTGGGAGTGACAGATAGCTTCAAGGTGGAGGTGGGAGTGCATCAAGGATCGGCTCTGAGCCCCTTCTTGTTTGCTCTGGTGATGGACCGACTAACAGATGAGGTCAGGCAGGAATCCCCATGGACTATGATGTTTGCAGATGACATTGTGATCTGTGGTGAGAACAGGGAACAGGTGGAAGAGAACTTGGAGAGGTGGAGGTATGCTCTTGAAAGAAGAGGAATGAAAGTCAGTCGTAGTAAGACAGAGTACATGTGTGTGAATGAGAGGGAGGAGGTGGAACAGTGAGGCTACAAGGAGCAGAGGTCACAAAGGTGCAGGACTTCAAGTACTTGGGGTCCACTGTCCAGGAAAATGGGGAATGTGGTAAAGAGGTGAAGAAGAGAGTCCAGGCAGGATGGAGTGGATGGAGAAAAGTTTCAGGAGTGATTTGTGACAAAAAGGTGTCAGCAAAGGTCAAAGGAAAAGTTTACAAGACAGTGGTGAGACCAGCTATGTTGTATGGTCTGGAGACAGAGACATGGACAAAAAGACAGGAGACAGAACTGGAAGTAGCAGAAATGAAGATGTTGAGGTTCTCCTTAGGAGTGACAAGGATGGATAAGATCAGGAATGAGATCATCAGAGGTACAGCACATGTTGAACAACTGGGAGATAAAGTTAGGGAGGCCAGACTGAGATGGTTTGGACATGTCCAGAGGAGGGACAGTGGTTTGGACATGTCCAGAGGAGGGACAGTGGTTTGGACATGTCCAGAGGAGGGACAGTGGTTTGGACATGTCCAGAGGAGGGACAGTGGTTTGGACATGTCCAGAGGAGGGACAGTGGTTTGGACATGTCCAGAGGAGGGACAGTGGTTTGGACATGTCCAGAGGAGGGACAGTGGTTTGGACATGTCCAGAGGAGGGACAGTGGTTTGGACATGTCCAGAGGAGGGACAGTGGTTTGGACATGTCCAGAGGAGGGACAGTGGTTTGGACATGTCCAGAGGAGGGACAGTGGTTTGGACATGTCCAGAGGAGGGACAGTGGTTTGGACATGTCCAGAGGAGGGACAGTGGTTTGGACATGTCCAGAGGAGGGACAGTGGTTTGGACATGTCCAGAGGAGGGACAGTGGTTTGGACATGTCCAGAGGAGGGACAGTGGTTTGGACATGTCCAGAGGAGGGACAGTGGTTTGGACATGTCCAGAGGAGGGACAGTGGTTTGGACATGTCCAGAGGAGGGACAGTGGTTTGGACATGTCCAGAGGAGGGACAGTGGTTTGGACATGTCCAGAGGAGGGACAGTGGTTTGGACATGTCCAGAGGAGGGACAGTGGTTTGGACATGTCCAGAGGAGGGACAGTGGTTTGGACATGTCCAGAGGAGGGACAGTGGTTTGGACATGTCCAGAGGAGGGACAGTGGTTTGGACATGTCCAGAGGAGGGACAGTGGTTTGGACATGTCCAGAGGAGGGACAGTGGTTTGGACATGTCCAGAGGAGGGACAGTGGTTTGGACATGTCCAGAGGAGGGACAGTGGTTTGGACATGTCCAGAGGAGGGACAGTGGTTTGGACATGTCCAGAGGAGGGACAGTGGTTTGGACATGTCCAGAGGAGGGACAGTGGTTTGGACATGTCCAGAGGAGGGACAGTGGTTTGGACATGTCCAGAGGAGGGACAGTGGTTTGGACATGTCCAGAGGAGGGACAGTGGTTTGGACATGTCCAGAGGAGGGACAGTGGTTTGGACATGTCCAGAGGAGGGACAGTGGTTTGGACATGTCCAGAGGAGGGACAGTGGTTTGGACATGTCCAGAGGAGGGACAGTGGTTTGGACATGTCCAGAGGAGGGACAGTGGTTTGGACATGTCCAGAGGAGGGACAGTGGTTTGGACATGTCCAGAGGAGGGACAGTGGTTTGGACATGTCCAGAGGAGGGACAGTGGTTTGGACATGTCCAGAGGAGGGACAGTGGTTTGGACATGTCCAGAGGAGGGACAGTGGTTTGGACATGTCCAGAGGAGGGACAGTGGTTTGGACATGTCCAGAGGAGGGACAGTGGTTTGGACATGTCCAGAGGAGGGACAGTGGGTATATTGGTAGAAGGATGTTAGAAATGCAGCTGGCCAGGAAAAAGACAAAGAGGAGATATATGGATGCAGTTAGAGAGGACATGAAGGTAGTTGGAGTGAGGACAGAGGATGCAGAGGACAGAGTGAGGTGGAGGAGGATGACTCGCTGTGGTGACCCCTGAAAAGGGAAAAGCTGAAAGAAGAAGAAGAAGAAGTTGGAGACATTTACAAAAAAAGAGCACAATAAAAAATACTGAACAAAATAAACACATTGTAATAAACAAAACTAACTTTACAGTAGTGACCCCCGGTGGCACAGTTGGTAGAGCTGTAGCCACTCATCGAGAAGGTTGCTGGTTCAAATCCTGTTCGGGAACCTTTCTGGGTGGAGTTAGCATGTTCTCTCCGTGCATGTGTGGGTTTTCTCCAGGTACTCCAGTTTCCTCCCACAGACCAAAAACATGCATGTTAAACTGATTGTAACTCTAGAATTAGAATATCTCTAGGTGAGAGAGTGAATGGTTGTTTGTCTCGTTTGTCTCTGTGTCTCTGTGATGGACTGGAGACATGTCCAGGGTGTCGTTCCCCCCCACCACACACAC
>JBBPBX010032528.1:0-10601 GCA_038048925.1 Garcialebias charrua
AGGAGTAAACCAGGGGCTGTCATGGCCCTTTATCCTGAACTTCCGGAAAGGGGCGTGTTTATTTACAAAGTAAAGGAAACTGTCATGAAAATAATTCCAAGCGGTGTTCACGTCGTTGATTAATAGAATACGTTGCCAATCAAAGTGGGATAGATCCCAGAGGAATGACTGTTCACAGAAATGTTTCAAATCCCTTTTTTGAACTATTCTGGGCTTAGCAGGTGGAAGTTTAGTAGATCTGTAGTAATATAGGACGGGGTCAGTTTACTGACACCTATATTTTAGATGTACCAATTGGCAGGGTTTAGACTGACACAAAAATACATCATTAATTAAACGAGTTCTCTCTTTTTCAGCTTAATACCAATAATTCTATACTTTGACCAGATGTAATTCACAGGAAACGTTAAACTTATGTTGGTACAGCAGGACTGTACCATTTATTTAACATAATTATAAATTACATCACACATTATGTACATGATTGGTTGATCATTTTTCCTATAATTAACTTCAGCACAGATTAAATACGCATCCGTACTGTAATTTCATAGGAACAACAGAATAAAGTTATGGGTTTTAATAACTTATATCTCTGCTGGCACAATAACTTAAAGTTTAGTTACTTAAAGTAAGAAAGTTTCAGAGTAGAAAAAATGGAGGAGGAAGAAAATGGAGGATGAGGAGAGGTATTATCTTGACGTGTTTTAACCAGAAACATGGCAGCTCTCCGGCTGATCTCGGCTACACGTTGGTACCCTTGGTAAAGCATATGACGACTTGTTACCTTGTGAAGATGGTCAGTCCCCAGTTGGTCCAACTGGTCAGTTCGTTTACCATTCTCAGCGTCTCCAGACGTGCGCCTTGACTCGAACCGAAAGTAACGGCAGCTCCTGGTGTTGTTTTCAAGATAAGACGTTCCTTAAAGGAATGTCAATAAAAGAGAGCTTTTTCAGCTGTTGAAGATGACTTATAACTTGGCAAGTTATAAGCCTTTAACTGAATGACGTGGTCATTAGCGTGTTGACCAGACGATCATCAGTTCTTTGGGGAACCTCATCATGGCATTGAGGTCCTCAGCAAACTCGTCAGTTCCAGCAAAAGCTTAGAACTTTAAGGAAGGATCTGTGATCAGTGACTTGTTGTTCTTCTCTGATTGGTCCAAACAAACCAGTGGATGAAGGTCACTCGGATAGGAGAAGATCAGTTTTTAGAACAGAGAAGAAGTTGTTTAGAATGAAGACAGAGAAACAGATTAGACTGGAGCCAGCTTCATAAAACAACTGATTAAAACTGTGTTCTAACTTCTAACAAAACTGATCGAGTTCAGTCTGACATATTAATTCACTTTCACCGTTTGATTCATCATATGAAGAAGTGATCATTATTTTGAAATAACATTGGATTTCCAACTTGAATTAAACAGTTTGAATTAAACAGTCTTTGACTTAACAAACATTGAATTCAATAATGCTTATACAAGTAACACAAGGTTATTCATTAACACAAAAATAGAGGAATAAGAGAGTCTCTTATGACTTATTGTGTTTTGATTCAAAATAATGTAATAAAATAGTGTTAATGTCTTTTTTCTGAGAGTATCAGTGAAAAGGTGTCACTGGGACAGTTCAAGTATCAGAGCGGGCACGGTCATGCCCACTACATCTCCCCCCTTTTGGAAGTCATCGCCAGTCCTTGGGGATGGGGTCCAACACGAAAGGAAACCTTGAACTGTCTCTGATCTTGAAGTAATCCAGCAAGTGGAAAAAAAAATCAAAAATTATAATCCCATAAAGTTTTTGGAAATTCCATACTGTTCGTAGGTAATCCCATTGCGGTAAGCTTTTAATCCCTCGGAAAACTGAGTCTGTTAACTCTTGGAAAACAAAGTCTGTGATCCTTTGGAAAACAAAGTCTTATAATCCACAACGATAATTCCACAGCAGTAATTCCATATCGATTAGAGTTGGTGATTTCATCAGCAACAATTGTTTTTATAATCAGCATGTAGAGGGGATCCCTCGATTGACGCAGAGGAGGCGACCCTTGGATGAAGGTTGAAGACCAACGTTGAAGTAGCAGGTCCCCACATCGAAGGTTGAAGGCTGGTTGGTTTCCAGTCCGTGCCACTCTGGTTCTATGTGTCATGCAATTATGTGGTTTTAGGTGGGCTTATGATTGGGATTTTACATTAGCCTTACCTATATGCACCTGGTATGTAAGCTATCATGGTTTAGATCAGCTATAACTACCAATTAAGGGGTGGATCATTCATCAAAAGTTAAATATAGGGATCTACGTCTATAAAAGGTTCAGGAGGGCTTCTGTAACGAAGGCCTCTTCTTCCAAACTATTCCTCCATTCATAATTTAAGTTAAATTAACTAAGATAGAAAAGAAAATATAGTTTGGTCTAAATGTCTGTTGTCCTTTAAGACGACGACGTAGGATTTGGTGTTCCCTATAAAATTTAGAAGTCTATGGCGAGACTCATCAAAAATGAATAGATGATCTAGAATAGAAACGATCGAATCGGTTCAATATAGAAATTGTGAGACCAGTGTAGTTTATGGTACCTAAAGTAGCTTTAAACTACATTGACCCTTCATTGACTGAGGTTTAACAAAATGAAACTGCATGTTGGCATAGTTAAATCCATTTAAGTCTTTAACTTATCATTAATAAAAACCTCTTTTGGCTGGGAGTGTTCAAAAACAATACCAAGCTTCAACAACAACAAAAGTAGCAATTAAGCAACTAGAAAACAACGTTTCACCGCTTCAACTCACTCCTGTCGTCAGATTCCAACGTGTATCACACAATAAAAACAGGTCTTAGCTTTATAACCGATGTCAATTAAATCCTGCAGATTTAAACGGTTGTTAAGGTTAGTTTTTTGTTGTGGGTTTTTAGACTTAGCGTTTCTAAGTTCTAGTTGGAATGGTTTCTTTTAGCAACTAATATAGTTTAAACTGTTTAGTTTATTTACTATCGTGTGCTTGGACGACCTTAATTTCCCATGAAGTCTGTGAGTTTGCGAGATCTTTGTCGTTTGTGGGGTTATTGAAATCTTTGTCTTTGTCTTGGGCATGACCTAACATCACCCCCCTGAGGTCATGGGGGACCACGAACACAGGTGAGGACGTCCGTCCATGGGCACAAGTTAGGATGCCAATGTGTAGTTTAAGCTGTTTTCGCAGCTGAGAGTAGACAGTACACAGGAACCTGTTAGTTTTCGGCCAACGTTTCTTCTTACGTTTACCTCTTTCTGTGTAATTCAGGTGTGTCACAACTGTCGGCACAGTCGCAGGTGTGTCTGATTGTTCAGACTGCGACGGGTCACTGTTGTTGGTGTGCGAGCGTTTCCCCCCTTTGTCTGAAGAGGGGCTCTTTGAGTCTGTAGAAACTGTGTCATTTCTGATTAGTTCTAGACTCAAATGCTCTTGAACCAAGGTTTCATCGAAAGCTTGGCTGATTGCCGATTTATCTGTCCCAGAGGACAGTACAGCGTCTTCGGTGTGGGATCCGTGGATCTCCACACCTTCTTCTACCTGTGGTAGGTAGTGTTCAGTGAGTGCTGATTGTTTTAGCTCACAGAGGAGGTTCTCATGTTGGGCCCCGGTTGGGTCCAACTGTTGTGTCTCTTCTGCCTCAACTGTATTTGAAGGTTCACTTACCGGGCTTGTGCTCTCGGTTGGGGAGTCATCCGTGCCTTCTGCG
Source organism: Garcialebias charrua (assembly GCA_038048925.1). NCBI lineage: Eukaryota > Metazoa > Chordata > Actinopteri > Cyprinodontiformes > Rivulidae > Garcialebias > Garcialebias charrua. The sequence goes on from JBBPBX010032528.1 coordinate 3,720, forward strand.
GTACCATCTGTTAGACAGACCGTGTCATGACCTTCAGGATCTTGTTGACTGTCAGCATTTTGTTTGCTGTCAACATATTTATTGTCAACATCTGTGGCATCTGTGTCGATGTTATTGTTGTTAACCGTGAGCTCTGAGTTTTTGTGAAAGATAGTGCTGCACATTGCTCCAGGTAGGTCAATGTTGATAGTGTCATTATCAATGATAACGTCACTCATTGTATCAGGTTGGTCAAGCACTGTAACATTCAAATCTACCAACAAACAACTTACTTCCTCTGTCTCTTCCGAGCATAGAGGTGTTGTACCTTTTTTCTGGAGCAATCGTGACTCTTTGCACGTCTCAAACTGTTCTGTTCGAGGCGCGGGAGGTGCAGTTCCGAGGCTTGGGGGTTTCTGTTGGGACGACGCATTGTTACATGAGTTTAGGTCCTCATACTTCAATTCCTTTTGAAGTTCACCCACCGGTAGACCTTGGTTTTCACCCACCTGGTTCGTTCTGAACCATTTTGGGTCTCTTAAAGAGTCAACACCTACCTTTTGTGGTTCATCGCTTGTCTCAGACTTTTCAATCTGAGGTACTTTAGGAGCGGGGCTCCCTTTTAACCATTGTGAGTCACTGTTCCAGCTGGCACCAACATTTCGTTTTTTTTGTCAGTTTGAAAATCTTGTTTATTCTTGCTTGCATTATCCAACCTTTCTATCAACCGACGTATGTTCTCCATCACTTCTGAGGTCAGACGGCCATTGATACGACAGTGTTTATTCTCGCTTTCTACAGGAGAGAGAACCTCTTCTATTTTTAGTGACTAGGATACGACCTTTTGACCTGGGCATACCTCAGAGGGTGTTCTGCTTTGCATGTGAGCCTCAAAGACCGTAACAGCACCCCGTTTGATTTCATCCAAAGATGTTACTTCCAATTGACACCAGGTGTACAATGGTAACTTGAATCTAATATCAGAGATTAGATTATTTCTGAAAACAGATTTGAAAAGCGTCTGCTCTTCAAGTCCCGGTTCCATTATGTCGCCTGCATACGCCTTGAAAATCCTGTCAAAGAAATGCAAAGGATGTTCATCTTTTTCCTGCAAGACATTTCGGGCAGCTAAGTAGTCACCACACAATGAGAGAGATTTTCTCTCTGTGCGAGGTGCAGGGGGAGCAGGTCCTCGGCTTCGGGGTCCCTCTTGGTACCCTGTGATGTATGAGTCTACTAGAGGCACATACTGTATGAGCCTTGGACGCGCACCTTCTTGAACTTCCATCTTTGTTTTGATTTTTGTGAAAATCAATAAGACAGTTCGTATTTTAATGTGTGCAAATCTTCACTTTTAAATGTAGCACTGAGTCAATCAAACTAACCAGCTGTGTGGTTTAAGTGTTTCACCGTGTAATAAGTATTTCTATTCATAGGTACCTTCTTTCAGGTTTTACCCTTAAATGAAGTGTAAAAGTTAAATGCAAGCAGTGTTAACTTTAAATATAACTTATTTTTTTAACAACAGTTACTAACTAACACAAGCATGATTTCTGTTCTACTTACTCAAACGCTTTTTAAAAGATTTGAAATAAATGCAATATTCACACTAAAATGTTCCCAGGATGCTGCTCCATCATGCCTTAAAAAGATGTATTTCAGTTTGGCTAAACTGTTTTGCTGTATGTTGACAGTTCTCAGGAGTGAAAATAGGATTTCTGTTTGTTATTTTAAATATTTTTTTATTTAAAATAAAATTGAGTTTTTTGTGTGCTCAACATAACATTACAGATGTTTTAAAATAAATGCAGAGGGTTTAGCATCTATTCTGTGTAAATGTTTCTTGTTCTCATACTTTTAAACCAGCAGATTGCAGGTTTTCAAAGCTGAAATTTACCACAATGTGACTGTAATTACTCATTCTGGCCGCTATAGAGGCACTGTTGGCTCTAAGGCCACGTTGACTACCGCTAAGTCCATCAGCTGGAAAACGAACACGGTGAAAAATCAACTTTTTGGATGAGTTTTAGCCTGGATGTGACAATCGCTTAAACAAACGTTCATTTAAGAAACGAATGGATTTGTTTAAAATGTTTAGAACAAGTTCTGTGAACTTTTAGATAAAAAAAAACAATCTTTTTCCTTTTTTTCTCTATCGGGGTCACGTCACATCCGGTGACGTGTCGTACGTGATGCCTTCACGGACTTTGACGTACCGTTGGAATTTTGTACGAACGGACTCTTTAATCGGTCTAAAACACTCGTAAATAACTCAAAACACTGCGTTTAAACAGTTTATGACGATATTTCATGCATAGAGAAGAAACGAGCCCGACAATCTGTCAGAATTGTGCGAACAAAACTGAAATTTGTCGACCAGCACCGCATCACGTGATCGCTCTGAACCAACCACAGCATGACAACAGATGTTATGAACGTAGCGTCAGCATATAGCTTATCAAACCTAGACTCTTTTTTTAACTCATAAAACGCTAAAATTCACCACAAAAATTCCGTGAACGAATCGTTTCACATCAGAACAGTTTTACCAAGCTGCACCCAGTAAAAATAGCAAGATAAATGTCGCCAACACGGACTTTTTACCGTACAGCAACCCGTCAGAGCTAAATGGACCGGGACCAGAACCTCGATCCGACAGCTTCAGACACAAGATGCTATTATTTCTGCTTAAAATGTAACGATACCACTCGACAGCAATTTTCCAGATGAACTATGAAGCTCTTATAGGCACAGTTTTGACACGGCGGTCAAACGTAGATGCGCGTTTATCTGTGACACGTCAGCAAAGAGTCCAAACGACTCAGAACCAGCAGAACCACACAGCAACATCAAATTTTAACCCAAAAACTTCAACAAACGTTTACAAGTTGAGTAAAGACAATTCCTCAGCTACAAGTGACATTAACCAGCAGTTTCCTGCAGCTTGACACACTTTCCCAGCCAAAAAACTATCGTTTTCAGAGTCTAAAAACTTGGACAAAATTATGCCAACATTCAAAGTACAGAAATATTAAATATCAAACTTTCAGAGACCTGTTCACGGGCCACCAATGTAGTAATATAGGACGGGGTCAGTTTACTGACTTACCTATATTTTAGATGTATAAATTGGCAGGGTTTAGACTGACACAAAAATACATCATTAATTAAACGAGTTCTCTCTTTTTCAGCTTAATACCAATAATTCTATACTTTGACCAGATGTAATTCACAGGAAACGTTAAACTTATGTTGGTACAGCAGGACTGCACCATTTATTTAACATAATTATAAATTACATCACACATTTTTGTACATGATTGGTTGATCATTTTTCCTATAATTAACTTCAGCACAGATGAAATATGCATCCGTACTGTAATTTCATAGGAACAAAAGAATAAAGTTATGGGTTTTAATAACTTATATCTCTGCTGGTACAATAACTTAAAGTTTAGTTACTTAAAGTAAGAAAGTTTCAGAGTAGAAAAAATGGAGGAGGAAGAAAATGGAGGATGAGGAGAGGTATTATCTTGACGTGTTTTAACCAGAAACATGGCAGCTCTCCGGCTGATCTCGGCTACACGTTGGTACCCTTGGTAAAGCATATGACGACTTGTTACCTTGTGAAGATGGTCAGTCCCCAGTTGGTCCAACTGGTCAGTTCGTTTACCATTCTCAGCGTCTCCAGACGTGCGCCTTGACTCGAACCGAAAGTAACGGCAGCTCCTGGTGTTGTTTTCAAGATAAGACGTTCCTTAAAGGAATGTCAATAAAAGAGAGCTTTTTCAGCTGTTGAAGATGACTTATAACTTGGCAAGTTATAAGCCTTTAACTGAATGACGTGGTCATTAGCGTGTTGACCAGACGATCATCAGTTCTTTGGGGAACCTCATCATGGCATTGAGGTCCTCAGCAAACTTCGTCAGTTCCAGCAAAAGCTTAGAACTTTAAGGAAGGATCTGTGATCAGTGACTTGTTGTTCTTCTCTGATTGGTCCAAACAAACCAGTGGATGAAGGTCACTCGGATAGGAGAAGATCAGTTTTTAGAACAGAGAAGAAGTTGTTTAGAATGAAGACAGAGAAACAGATTAGACTGGAGCCAGCTTCATAAAACAACTGATTAAAACTGTGTTCTAACTTCTAACAAAACTGATCGAGTTCAGTCTGACATATTAATTCACTTTCACCGTTTGATTCATCATATGAAGAAGTGATCATTATTTTGAAATAACATTGGATTTCCAACTTGAATTAAACAGTTTGAATTAAACAGTCTTTGACTTAACAAACATTGAATTCAATAATGCTTATACAAGTAACACAAGGTTATTCATTAACACAAAAATAGAGGAATAAGAGAGTCTCTTATGACTTATTGTGTTTTGATTCAAAATAATGTAATAAAATAGTGTTAATGTCTTTTTTCTGAGAGTATCAGTGAAAAGGTGTCACTGGGACAGTTCAAGTATCAGAGCGGGCACGGTCATGCCCACTACAGATCTAAGAGCTGCTATTACGGAATGATCACTAAAAATGTTAGCAAATACACCTGTACCAGGAAATTTGTGAGGTGCATTTGTGAAAAACAGATCTAAGGTGGAAGATTTTTCAGGACATTTTTTGTTTGGTCTGGTGGGAGAATCAATAAGTTGTGTTAGATTGAGAGAAAGACAACATTCCTTGAATTTATCACAGAGGGGGGTCGACTTATTCCAATCAATGTTGAAATCTCCTGCCATAACAATCTCATTGTGTTTTAAGTTACCTATGAATTCAGTCAGGGAGTACAGAGCCTCAGGTGTTGCGGAGGGGTGACGATAACAACCTACAACAGTTCAGATCTGACCTCCCTTCAAACTGATGTTCACAGCTAAAGCCTCAAACTGGTTTGTGATTGTTTTTGTAGACGGAATCTTGGCAGCCAAGGAGTCTCTGATGTAAATAGCGACTCCACCTCCCCTTTTATTACGATCATAACTAGGGATGCACCGATCCACATTTCTCACTTCTGATCCGATACCGATACTTAAAAACTGAGTATCGGCCAATACCGATACTTTTCCGATCCGATACTGTTCAGGTATGTGAATCTGTATAATGAAATTTTTGTACTGAGAATATTCATTTTATCATTGTGTGAGATAAACCCAATGAAGAAACTCTTGAGCCTAACAACAGGAAACTCACAAACTTTAACAGCACACAAGAGGCAGCTCTATACCACACACATGTCCTTCTTACTCATGGTACAGCTGGAAAAACTAAAAAAAAAAACGCTATGCATTATGGGAAAGACAACACAGCCCACTCCCCTTAACCATTAGGAGAGTGGATTTTGTTGTCTTTCCCATAATGCTTAGCGTTTTTTTTATGTTTTCCAGCTTTAGGTGCAACTGGGAAACTAAAAAACTGCTAAGCATTATGGAAAAGACAACAAAATCCACTCCCTTAGTGGTTAAGGGGAGTGGATTTCGTTGTCTTTCCCATAATGCTTAGCGTTTTTTTTTTTTTTTCAGCTGCACCATGAGTAAGAAGGACATGTGTGTGGTATAGAGCTGCCTCTTGTGTGCTGTTAAAGTTTGTGAGTTTCCTGTTGTAAGGCTCAAGAGTGTCTTCATTGGGTTTATCTCACACAATGTTAAGACGGCAGTCACAGAATGTGATGGAACACAAGTGCTCATTGAAGCTGGATCGGAAATATCGGCAGGTTGGATCCGATATCCGATACTCAAATTATGCTGGTATCGGATACCGATACCGATACTGGATCGTATCTGCCCCATCCCTAATCACAACGATAGATCTTGAATTCATTGATTACCAGATCATTTTTCAGAACAGATTTCTTGAGCCAAGTTTCAGAGATAAAGATCACATTTGCCCCAGAAGAACTGATTAGGATTTTCAATTCATCTAGTTTTTTAAGGAGGCTACGAGCGTTTACATGCAGGAAGCGGAGACCTGAAATACTTTAAAACTCATTAGGTGTACTGTAGTTAATGGAGGGACCTGGGTTGGGCTGAATCCCTGAGATCAGTAACAACAGTAATATCAGACATTTGCTTGACTTCTTTGTCACTGATGTGTAATTACAGGAGTTAACAATGTGACATTTTGCCCCCATAATTGAACCATGAGAAACATTTATGAAGACACGATCATTCAGAACCCAAAAACAATGAAAGTTGCAGTGATGGGCAGATCCAGATGAGTTGCTAAGATTCAGTGATTCCAGGTAGTCTGAGAACGGAAAATAATGACAGTAATATGAATGATGCAGACAAGTGTCAGACCATAAAGCGTCACAAATTAAGTGGGCAAACAATTCCGTTGTGGAGGCCCAACTGCAATTTGTGTGAGGGGGATCCAGCCCCCTTGAGAATATGAATGGATGTGGCCATGTTGAACACAAGCTGGATCCAGAATCAACAGAAAGAAACAAGCAATTTGTAGCAAATAGCAGAGTGAGCTGCCAGAAAGGCCTCCTGAAATTAAGGGCATGGCATGGTTGTAGCCTGTTTCAAGTCATTAAAGGGAAGGGACAACAGAACCAACAACGCAGCTCCTGATTCGCAGCGATACACATCACACTCTGCTCATCTGATCCAGAAACACCTCACAACAGTGTGAAACAGGCACAGGCACCAATGATGTTCCTGATCCTCCGCGCTTCACTCTCCGCTAGTCTGATCCACAAACAGCTCACAACAGTGTGAAACAGACCCCAATGATGATCCAGATCCTCTGCACTTCACTCTCTGCTCGTCTGATCCACAAACAGCTCACAACAGTGTGAAACAGACACCAATGATGATCCAGATCCTCCGCGCTTCACTCTCTGCTCGTCTGATCCACAAACAGCTCACAACAGTGTGAAACAGGCACCAATGATGATCCTC
>JBBPBX010032528.1:23260-33837 GCA_038048925.1 Garcialebias charrua
ATATATAACTAAAAATGTTAATAAAAACCATTTATAAAATAGCAAAACTATTTATAAAAAATATAACTAAATATGTAACCAAACATATGATGGCATTTTGATTACAAAAAAGCACCAAGACCAAATAACCATGAAAGCTTTTTACTTTTGGGAGGCAAAGTCACTAATTGTATAATTGCACAAAACACGGACAAAAAAGGTTGAAACAACAGCATTAATTTAACTGATGAGCATATGATTACCAAACCAAACTTGAAATGACTTATGCAAGGTAAACTTTGTCTAATTTATTAATAAAAAAGTCATTTTTACATTATTAAAGTCAATGAGACATGAATGGACATTATTTAAAAGGTGTTTATATTTCCTAATTTAATACATTACATTGTTAGCTAAATAACAATGTTTGGATTGATAATGATATGCAACATTACTTTCTTTGTTTTGTTTAAATTTTACTACATTGTTGATTTCTATACATTTTTTTATTGTTTTAATGTAACAAACCTAACCGAATGTAGTGTTGTAGCAAAAAAATTCCATTAAAGACACACAGCCAACAGAACTTCTGTTTAAACAGTATTTATTGTGAATGTGTTATGTGATTGTTTATTGGCAAATACTCAATGAATAGTGCTGTTTGAAAGCTTTAGCTTGTGTGTTCCATTTTCCATACTCTGTTACACCCTTCTCTATTTACGATGGGAAAACTTTATAAAAAAAAGATTAAAGCTTTAAACACTTTTAGTATAATTCAGAATGTATACCTAATGTTTGTGAACTTTGTGGTTTACAGTAGTCCCTCGTTTATCGCGTGGGATCTGTACTCCGAAGACCCGTGATAAGCAAAAAACTGCAAAGTAGGAATAGTAGTACAAGTAGTAAGTAGTATGTACAATGTGGCAAAAAATTATTTAGACAGCCACTGATTGTACAAGTTCTCCTACTTAAGAAGATGAGAGAGGTCTGTAATTTTTGTCATAGGTACACTTCAACTATGAGAGACAAAATTGGGGGGGGGGGGGAAGCTAGGAAATCACATTGTAGGATTTTTAAAGAATTTATTTGTAAATTATGGTGGAAAATAAGTATTTGGTCAATGATAAACAATCACGATTTTGGGCTCTCACAGACCTCTAACTTCTTCTTTAAGAAGCTCTTCTGTCTTCCACTCCTTACCTAATGGCACCTTATTTATCTCTCGACATCTGTATAAAAGACACCTGTCCACAGCCTCAAACAGTCAGACTACAAACTCAACAATGGCCAAACCCAAAGAACTGTCCAAGGACACCAGGAAGAAAATTGTGGACCAACACCAAACAGGGAAGAATTACTCTACAATAGGCAAGCAGGTTGGTGTGAATAAATTAACTAAAAATGGAAGACCTTTCATTTTTATTGCTTATGACTGCTCTTTTGTCTTTTATATATTTTGTTAGGCATTTTGGTAATGGTTGTTGTTGAATGTGTTAGATGAATAATGCATCTGGATTAGCTTGGATGTAGAACCTTCCCTAGTTTTTCTTCTGTTGTATATTGTACATACAACACAATTACATTTAATCAAAAATAATTTGGGGAACATTTCAATACATTGTTCAAATAACGTATGAATAAGAAAAACATATAGAAGCAGCAAATTGCAGATTTACTCCTTAGCTTATATGAGAATATCTGTTTATTAGTGGTTTAAGGTGATGTAGTGAGAGGGTAACATTGAGAAATGTACTGTAAAACCTTCACTGTCAGCCTGTTTCAATGAATTCAGTGAATTTAAAGATTCATCTCTCTCTCTCTTTCTCTTTCTCTTTCTCTCTCTCTCTCTCTCTTCTCTCTCTCTCTCTCTCTCTCTCTCTCTCTCTCTCTCTCTCTCTCTCTCTCTCTCTCTCTCTCTCTCTCTTTAGGCCAGTGGTGCAACAGACTGAATAGTGCCCACAAGACATTATTTGATGTCCAAGCATTAATCTGAAGCCACAGAAAACCTCCTGCTGTATCTATGGAGAAACCAGGTAGCTTGATAACAAACTGGGATCATGAGGGCATGACGAGATTGAGAAATAAACCATATTTGGCTGCACGCTAGGAAAGTGATAAAGGATAGAAATCCTTCATGCTAGCCAACGTGATAACAGGTTATACTGTAGTGGCATTTTTATATGCATAAAAAAACAAGTGTGACAGGCCCTGCAAAAAAAAGGTTATATTTGAAAAGGTAGAAACAGATAAGTTGATAACAGCAGTGGGGGTGACTGAACAATGTTGACACTGACATACCTCTGCATGGTCAAAATCTTGCCTTCCTCCTTGTCAAGAAAATCTTGAACAGCTGTGGAGATGTGGGTTTTAATAACAATATGTGCATTTGAATTATTCTATAGCAACAAATGCAGACATGTTCCTGTTTTCACTTTACATTGTACACAGCAAAATCAGCTGAGTTAAAATAACAGAGTCAAAGTGCAATGTCTCTATCAGAATTTATAAAACACAGTTGTGAGTAATACGCCCCCCAGTGTTGGTGAAAAATCATGGTGTCGAGTACCATGTGCTGAGAAAACTCTTGAAAGCTCCTCCCACTGAATTTTTGCTGACGCCATTTTCTCTTCATCCATTCGTCTGAGCAGAGGTAAGTTGATTAATAAGAAATGAAGAATTTGTAGTTTTAATTTAATTATATTACATGCATATCTGCCAACTATCACTTTTACAGTTAGTTTATTTTAAGAAAATAATGTGGTGTAGGTTCGACTATGTATTACTATTTAGCTTAGCACTGAATTCATAACTACATTTTACTTAGTTTATTGCGATTTTATATGATATGGGGAGTTCCTAGCATATTCTTTGTTGGTGACCAAAACGCAGATTTTATGACTTTATTATACAGAACGTGTATGTTGGTTTAGCTAGCTGCTAACGTGTTATCGTAGCAAAACGCGGCAAATCCACCCAACGTGCTTTCCCCCTAAATAGTGAATCCTTAACCAGGATTAGAGCTGGCATTGACAGAAAATAATACAATGTTGTTTTTTTATTTGTGTGCTATGTATTTGGGGAGAATATCGTCCACCTGCATACCCATCCATCCATCCATCTTCTTCCGCTTATCCGGGGTTGGGTCGCGGGGGTAGCAGCCTAAGTAGGGAGGCCCAGACTTCCCTCTCCCCAGCCACTTGGAGCAGCTCCTCCGGGGGAATCCCAAGGCGTTCCCAGGCCAGACGAGAAACATAGTCCCTCAAGCGCGTCCTGGGTCTTCCTCTGGGTCTCCTCCCGGTGGGACGTGCCTGGAACACCTCACCAGGGAGGCGTCCAGGAGGCATCCTAACTAGGGTTGGGCATCGTTTGAATTTGAGCGATTCCGGTTCCGATTCCGATTCTTCATTTCGATTCCGATTCTTTTCGATTCTCGGTTCCGATTCTTTTTGTAGGCGGGGTTAAAAAAGACGGGGTTAAAAAAAGACATGTCAATTCAGTTCAGTTTATTTATAATGTATAGCTCCAAGTCACAACAGAAGTTGTCTCAGGGCACTGAACAGAAACAATCAAATATAAAAATAATAAGTTAACAGAAACTTTAATATAAAAATAATGGTAACACAATTTATCTGAGGAGACTACTTTGAGTTTAACTCCCATGTTATAAAAAAGCTACAGTAGTTAGCCAGAGTTATTTCAGGATGAAATAATTTGAACTTCTGTTTGAATTTAATGCTATGAACTTTTTCCTTTTTGTTACATTTACTATGAATTTCTCACAGGGCAGATTAGAGCCAACATGGAGGACTCACCAACATATATTATTATTATACATATAATATTGTCCAGTGTCTGATGCTGCAGTCATGTTACTGAGCTCCCACTGATGGGCTAACCTGGTTCCACCACCAGCAGCAGGATCCTCAGACAGAACGGCTGGTGGGATGTCCTGGTATCTGCAGCCCTCTCATTTGTTTCTTCATGGACATGGAGTTGTGAAATTATGTTGTGCCTCTTCCTCAGCAAAAAGCTCCTCCAGTGGAGACTTTCTGGACAGACTGCAGGAAGTTCCTAAACAAACAACAGGTTTATCAGTATTATCAGTAAAAAGAGATTATTAAATCATTTTTAAGACTGAGAATGTATACAATTATTAGCTCTGTTGTTATTGCCTACTAACCTATTCAATAATTCTTCAAACTGTGACATTCACTCATAATGGAATGAAAGAGAACATAAACAGAAATTATAATACTGAAAACTAGAGACATTAAGACATTTTAAAAGACACAGATAACTTTAAATGGATTAAGAATGTTAATAAGTGTTGGATTTGAGTGCAATGTAAGTGCAATCCATGGCAGGAGTTGAATCCACATCTGAAAAGGGATGCAAGCTTTTCACAACATATTCTGTAACTGTTTTGTGGCATTCTTCATTCAGTTACACTGACGTTTTTACCTTGGACAGTCACTGGTGAACACTGAAGCCATTTCAGGTCGTTTGTCTAAGAAAAAAAAAACGAGCTAACGTTAGCATCGTGTTTGTATTTGAGCTGACTTACCGCTTTAAGCGGAGTATAACTTGTTAGCTGCCTTAATGTTGGTATGAGACGTAGTTTATTTATTTACCTGATGGAGCCGAGAGGTAGCGATTAGCGAAAAGTCCGGCGGAGCGTTTTGCAGACGGACCACTCTGCACTTCCGGTCGGATACGAAGCGAAAATAATCCGGTGGAGCGCGTCAAAGACGGGACACTATTTTACTTCTCCACCCTCCTTTGCATGATAGAAAATTATTGCAAGTGCTGCACTGACCTGACTGCTCATTTTTTATTAATTAGTACGCTTTCGATAACAGATGCACACTTCCGGTGGATTCTTCTTCGTTGGTTTTCGGCGGCGCTACTTCCGGTCGGCTAACTAGCATCGAAAATAGGAATCGCAAATTAATATTTTGAACGATTCCGGGAAAAACGGACAGTTAGTCCCGGTTCCGAACGATTCTCGATTCTCGATGCCCAACCCTAATCCTAACCAGATGCCCGAGCCACCTCAACTGGCTCCTCTCGATGTGGAGAAGCAGCGGCTCTACTCCGAGTCCCTCCCGAGTCCAGCCACCCTGCGGAGAAAACTCATTTCAGCCGCTTGTATCCGAGATCTTGTTCTTTCGGTCATAACCCAAAGCTCATGACCATAGATGAGGGTGGGAACGTAGATCGATCGGTAAATTGAGAGCTTTGCCTTTTGACTCAGCTCTCTCTTCACCACGACAGACCGGTACAGCGCCCGCTTCACTGCGGACGCTGCACCTATCCGCCTATCGATCTCACGCTCCAGTTTTCCCTCATTCGTGAACAAGATCCCGAGATACTTAAACTCCTCCACTTGGGGCAGGACCTCCTCCCCGACCCGGAGAGGGCATGCTACCCTTTTCCGGCTCAACACCTGCATACCGTTTCGTTTTTTTTTTTTTTTTTCACTCATTGAACATTAATATATGCGCCACGGAACAAAATTTCCTGGGCGCGTTCCAGCACGGAGCTATTATTGTGCAGCACGCACAGCATTTAGCTGTTAGCATCTCACTGCGGTCTCATGGCTTTCTTGTTAAAAGACGAGCGCACATCCAAGCTGTGTGGACATTGTTTCATGAAGACTGGCTCTGCAGCAGACAACATGTCTAACGTGAACGCGCTTGAAACTACGTCATCAAAATGTGAACAAAGACACAGCAGCTGTTGCAGCCCTATGGTTGCAGCAGCTACTGTGTTGTCTTTAATCAGCACTCTTGTGAAAGCTACGACACTACTTATTAAACCTAGATTAAATTATTCTTAATTACAACAAAATAGCTGTGTCTCAATTCATGGGTTGCAGTCAAAAACGTCTGCCTCTGAGTAGCCTACGCACAGAAGGCACCCATATTTCATTGCGTCTTCAGTGTGAGGATGGAACCATGGCGATGGAACCATGGCACCATCTAGTGGACATTTGTTGTTCCTGTCTGTTCCCCTTGTAATTTATAAGTTTCCCTCCTGATTTTATTACTCCTAGTTGTACCTCCAGTTTCTGTCTTCCTAGTGTACTTCATGTTTCAGGTAGTTTCCCAGTTTTTTGCTTTTAGTTAAACCTCTAGTTTCAGCTTCTAGTTTTAGTCTTTGTTCTGTGTTTAGGTTAACCTCCAGTTCTGTCTATTTAGTCTCTGTGTTTATTTACTATTAGTTTAACTATTCTGTCTCTTAGTTGTAAACCTCCAGTTTAGTCTCTGTTTGTTTTCTGTTTAGCTTTAACATCCAGTCCCTAGTTTACTTCATGTTTCAGGTTTTAGTCTTCCCAGTCCTGCTCTGTGTGTCTAGTTAATTGTCTCTGGTTGATTGTCCCCAGGTGTTTGTGATTTTGTCTTGTCTTGTCTGTGAGTGTATATAAGCCCTGTTCTGTGTCTCAGTGAGTGCAACCGCATCGTTTGGTATCCCTCGTGTTCTCTGGTCCTCCCACAGACAAAAAACATGCATGTTAGACTGATTGGTAACTCTAAATTGTCCGTAGGTGAGAGAGAATGAATGGTTGTCTCTTTTGTCCCTGTGATGGACTGGAGACATGTCCAAGGTGTGTCCACTGTCTCTCGAACAGTCACTACTGGATATGGGCACCAGTGACCCCACACGACCCAAAAAGGAAGAAGTGAGTAAAGATGATGGATGGAGCGTCTGCTCCACCTCGACTATTCAATGAGGTTTTTCTTTCTATAGGTCCTTCGATCCTTGCTCTTGTGAATAGTAGCCTGTCCTCAGGTGCTGTTCCTGAAAATTTGAAACATGCAGTTGTCCAGCCTCTAATTAAGAAATCAAACTTGGATACTGCTGTCCTTGCGAACTACAGACCAATTTCTAAATTGCCCTTCGTTTCGAAAATTCTTGAGAAGGTAGTTTATAATCAGCTAATGGCCTATCTCATTGAAAATAATATTTTAGAGGTTTTTCAGTCCGGTTTTAAATCATTTCATAGCACAGAGTCAGCTCTTTTAAAAGTTTTTAACGATATATTCTTGGCGACTGATTCTGGTGACTGCGTTGTTTTGGTGTTGTTGGATCTATCAGCTGCGTTTGACACAGTGGATCACAACATTTTAATCACACGTTTGGAACAGTGGGTGGGCATTGGTCATATAGCCTTAGATTGGTTTAAATCTTATCTGACCAAGCGTACTTTTTGTGTCTGTCTTGATGGACATAGGTCCTCCTCTGCTCCACTCTCATGTGGTGTTCCGCAGGGCTCAGTTTTGGGCCCTCTTTTATTTTTGTTGTACATCCTTCCGCTTGGTTCTGTTTTTAGGAAATACGGGATTGCTTTTCATTGTTATGCAGATGACACACAGATCTACGTACCTTTAAAGAAGGCAGACTCTGCCTCTCTTCGGTCTCTGTTCCTATGTTTGGAAGATTTGAAGGCCTGGATGGCCCTAAACTTCTTAAGACTTAACGAAGACAAAACAGAGGTGGTGATTTTTGGCAATTCGACTGAAGACTCTCTGTCCGATTGCTCCTTGGCTCAGTATGTCCGGCCAGTTGTTACAAATCTAGGGGTCAAGCTGGATGCTGGTCTTAGGCTGGAGTCTCAGATTAAAGCAGTTGTGAAATCCAGCTTTTTTCATTTGAGGCAGCTAGCCAAAGTAAAAGCCATCCTTCCTAGACAGCACTTTGAAACAGCAATCCATGCATTTGTGACCACACGGCTGGATTACTGTAATTCACTTTATGTTGGTATTAGTGATCTGTGTACTTCCCAGCTTCAGAGGGTTCAAAATGCAGCTGCACGACTCTTAACAGGTACACGAAAATTTGATCACATTTCCCCTGTTTTGGCATCTTTGCACTGGTTACCGGTGCGTTACAGGATTCATTTTAAAATACTTTTATTTACTTTTAAAGCTCTAAATGGCCATGCCCCTCCATACCTGTCAGAGCTGCTGCATTACTACACACCCTCTCGTTCGCTCAGGTCAGCTGACCAGTTGCTTCTGAGGGTACCGAGGACAAAGCGCAAGCTTAGAGGGGACCGTGCTTTCTCTGTGGTAGCTCCTAAGCTCTGGAATGACCTCCCATTAGACATAAGACAGGCCTCTTCACTTGCTGTTTTTAAGTCTCTTCTTAAAACCCATCTTTTTTCTTTGGCTTTTGGTACAATCTGAGATGTTTTAACTTTGTTTTATTGTTTTATTGTATTCATAATTTATTATTTTAGTACTGTTTTTAGTCCCTTCCATTTTATGATTGTATTGTATTTTGTGATTGTGTGTACAGCACTTTGGTCCTGTTGGGTGCAAAAAGTGCTCTATAAATAAAGTTGGTATGGTATGGTATGGTATGGTCTCTGATTCAACTCCCATGTAAGTGTTTTTGTTACACAGACTGCCTTACAAGTTTTGTCATTAAATACTCCTTCTTGATACTCCTGACTCCCTGTGAGAGTTTCTTGTCTGCACTTGGGTTCTGTCATGCCTCCAAAACCTGACATTCAGCAAATTAAACAGGAAAACAGTCTTGCCATTTTTACACGTTTTACGTGTTATTTTAAGCACGTTATCTGTACTTATGGCTGTATTTTTTGTTTAGAAACATATAGCTTATGAACAGTTAGAGCTAATTTAAATTGAATCTTGTGCATTTTTATGGTTTTCGAATTTAACTTTGGCAGCCCTTCTGAAATTCTAAATGTAAGGTTTTTACCTTTTGCAGTGATCATGCTCCTGAAAGTTAAGCTTGGAGAGTGTCAAAAATTTGTTCGACTAACAGAGCCTACTTTAAAAGGATTTTTTATTGTAGGTAAAGTTTGTTGTATTTTATTTTGATGAGTGTTCATTTAAAATGGTGTCAAATCAAAACATTACCTCTTGTCCAATGTCATCCACATTTATAATCAGAGTATGGGTAAGTGTTAGTAAATGTTTGTGTTAATTTTAATATTACATACAGATTTCATAAAAGTGACGTGTGAAAAATTATTTTATAAATTTTAAAAGTAAAATTATAACATGTTTTCTGTGATTTATTTTATTTTTTGTTATAGCATTTGAAAAGTTTGGCATTCAAGCTGTTACACAAGGAGTCAAAGTTATTGACACTTCAGGAACTGAGCTAGATGATGATGTCTTTGAAGACGTTATTAAAGATCCCTCCACTGGTATGTTAACCATCAAATATGACACAGGTTTGTTGCAATCAAATTACCAGTAGCTGTTTTATAGAAAGTAAAAACACCATTGAAGAACTGAGCACAACAACTTTTATTCCACTTTTGCTTTCATTGTACATATATGAGACCCCTACACTGTTGTCACCTGTGTCGTCCGTGCCATCACCTGGTGATTCGACTCAGACGATACCATCATCCTTTCAGAGAGTCCACCCAGTAAACACCAGAGTATGGATGAATAAGCTAAGCGGGTAAAAACTAAAGAATCTTTTGACATAAGAAATTTAGCAGAGCTGTTTTTTTAAATATAGCTTTACATTATGTCTTTAGTTGGTTGAATCCATTCTTACAAGTAAACCAGGTGGAGAACGCATAATAAATGAGTACAAAAGAACCAAGTCTTTGATGGATGAAACCAGAAGAAAAATGGTTAATATCCTGGCAGCTGACATGACAGAAAAATATGGGTAGGTTACAACTAAAATAAATAAATAATGGTAATTATTAAAGTACACTGAAATGCATTATCTGTTCTTCAGAACATCACCACCACGACAGGAGAAGGAAAAGTATGCGAAAGGAATTGTTAGTTTCTTCCCCTATCTAAGTGATCCGCAGTCTAAGAATGGCTATGTGAGTTATGCACATTAGGGGTTTTGGAAATGCAACATATTTTACAAGCTTTAACAGTTTAATCTTAAACAAGTGTCTCTGTCTCTTCTTATTTAAAAGGAGCATTATTATGATGGGGACAGTGGCACTGGATACCTGGCCTGGAGGATCAAAACTCTCCAGAGAGCATCTTCCAAAGAAAGACGGTTGTCATTTGGAGGTAATCTGACTATTCAGCACACTTAGTTTTTGTGGAAATGTAAATAGAAATACCCTGATGCATGCTCAATAATCCAGGTAGAAAAATCTAAAAAAGCTAAGTCTGGTCCTCTGGACATTCAAAAAACAAAACAAAACAAAAGAATTGTAGAAACGTTTCGTCTTTCGTCCGAAAAACTTCCTCAGTCTGAGTTGCTGTATTCAGCTCAGTCTTATAAATAGCACCCTCTCACAGTGTATCAACCAGTTGGCTGATGACAGCCGAAACCAGTTGCTCACATGATCAAGGAGGACCATCAGCCTAACGATGGATCATTAGCACCCTGATGGTTGTAAATAGAAATATATTAGCAAACCAAACGTTAAAATAGGACTGACATTATATGAATTCTATAAATAATGTCTAAAGATGCATGTATTTTATTTGTCAGAAGGACCCTCTCGTGAGCAAAAGGATGGAGGGCCAAGTGCTACAAGAGAACTCCACTGTGTTCCAGAGCTGGTCTTGAGTGATGAGGAATGCAAGGAAGCCATCTCTTTTATGAAGTATTCATCAGATGAAGAGATGATCAAG
>JBBPBX010032529.1:2199-33836 GCA_038048925.1 Garcialebias charrua
AAATTCCCGGAAATTGTCCGTATATGTGAAGGATGCGGAGATATACCACATCTGATACTCCCGTATATCTATGGTTTTTGTGCAGTGGTGGGGCAAAGAGTGAGTGTGCTGGATGAGTGAGGTCTTTCATGATACAGGTGGCTCTTTTCCTGCATCTAGAGGTGTAAATGTCTGTGATGGTGGGGAGACTGACTCCAACAGACTTCTGTGCAGCCTTCACCACTCTCTGCAGAGCTTTTCTTTCTTCAACTGTGCAGCCTCCATGCCACACGTTGATGCTGGAGCACAGGATGCTCTCCACTGCACACCTGTAGAACGAGGTGAGAACTGGGCTGCTCAGACCGGCTCGTCTCAGCCGTCTGAGGAAGTAGAGTCTCTGATGACCTTTCTTGATCAGGCTGGTGGTGTTGTTGCTCCAGCTGAGGTTATCATTCATGTGTACACCCAAGTATTTGTAGCTGGAGACCACTTCCACTGCAGACCCACCTATTTTCAGTGGGGCATGGGTGTGTTTGTTCCTTCTGAAGTCCACAATCATCTCCTTTGTCTTCTTCACATTCATGTGAAGATTGTTCTCTTTGCACCAGCTCTCCAGGTGTTCCACCTCCTGTCTGTAGCTGGACTCATCATTGTTTGTAATGCATCCCACCACCGCTGTATCATCTGCAAACTTAACAATATGACAGCCTGGAAGTGTGGCTGTACAATCATATGTGAGCAGAGTGAACAGAAGGGGGCTCAGCACACATCCCTGAGGAGAGCCAGTGCTGAGGGTTATGGTGGAGGAGGAGAAGTTGTGGATCTTCACGGACTGTGGTCTATCTGTTAAGAAGTCTAGTATCCAGTTACAAATAGAGGGGCTTAGTCCAAGTGTAGATAGTTTGTCTATCAGAGTTTGGGGGATCATGGTGTTGAAGGCAGATGTGAAGTCCACAAAGAGCAGACGCACGTATGAGTCTTTCTGATCCAGGTGGGTGAGAGCAGTGTGGACCACGGAAGAAATGGCGTCCTCTGTTGATCGGTTCTCACGGTATGCGTATTGATGAGGGTCCTCATTGATGTTGACGGTTGCCTTGATGTGGGACATGACCAGTTTCTCAAAACATTTAGCGACTATCGGGGTGAGGGCCACCGGTCTATAGTCATTCAGACCAGTCACTGTGGAGCTCTTTGGGACTGGGATGATGGTCGCGGTCTTCAGGCAGGTGGGAACTGACTCCAGTGCAAGTGAGGTGGTGAAGATGTCAGCCAGCACCTCACAGAGCTGGTCCGCACATTCCTTCAGAACTTTCCCTGGGATGTTGTCTGGTCCGGTTGCTTTATGAGGATTAATCTTTCTGAGACTGCCTCTCACTTCTGCTGCGGACACCCTGAGATGCTCTTCATCTGGTGATGAGGTGAGTCTGGTGCTAGCTGGTCTGTTTGGATCATCAAAACGTGCATAAAACTTATTGAGGGCATCAGGCAGAGATGGGTCCCTGGGGCATTGTTTGTTTTTGCCTTTGTAGTCTGTTATGCATTTAATACCCTTCCACATGCTCCGTGGGTCTTGTGAGGTGAACTGTCCCTCGATCCTCTGTGCATACGTGGCCTTGGCCTTCTTAATGCCATCCTTCAGTTCATTCCTGCTCTTTCTCAGTTCCACTTTATCTCCTGACTTGAATGCAGTGTCTCTGGCTGCTAGCAAGGCGTGAACTTCTTTATTTAACCAGGGTTTCCGGTTCGGGTAGGATTTCACATATTTTTTTATGGATACATTTTCAGAGCATGTACTGATGTAACCCAGGACTGAGGAAGCGTACAATTCCATGTCCACTGAACTACCATCAGTGGCTGCTTCTCTGAAAACAGACCAGTTTGTCCTCTCAAAACAGTCTCTCAACATGGGGGAACTATCTTGAGGCCAGATTGTTATTTCTCTTTGTTCCGGCTTCCGGCGCCTGAGTGGAGGGAGTTCTCTTGGCGCCAGAATCAGAGAGTCGTGATCGGAAGATCCGAGCGCTGGGCGTGTCTTCGCCGTGTATGCCCCCTTTACATTTGTGAAGACTTGGTCGAGTGTTTTATCTCCTCTCGTGGCTGCGAAGACGTTCTTATTGAAGGCTGGGAGGGACACCTGGAGATCCACGTGATTGACGTCCCCGCAAACAATGAAAAGCCCCTCAGGATATTTACATTCCAGCGAGGTGAGTAAGTCGTGAATCTCTCTCTGGGCGTCAATAGCATTAGCATCGGGTGCTATGTAAATAACGCTGATTACGATCACTGAATAGTCACGTGGCATATAATGCGGCCTACATCTTATTGTGATCAACTCCACGGCAGCTGAACAAGCTCTTTTTATCACAGCACAGTTCGTGCACCAATCTTTGTGTACGTAAATACAAACACCACCACCTCGCGTTTTCCCCGTAGTCTCGAAGCACCGGTCTGTTCTGAAGAAGAGCCGGTCGTCCAGCTCGTAAACAGAGTCTGGAGTCTCCTCAGAAATCCACGTTTCCGTAAGACAAAGCACGGAACATCTTCTCATCTCCTCCGACGTGGTTACCCTCAAACGAAGTAGATCCATCTTGTTGTCGAGTGAGCGAACGTTAGACAGGAAAAGAGCCGGCATCGGGGGTTTACCGGTTTTAGCGTCTTTCCGCATTCTCGTCATAATTCCTGCACGACAACCCCGCTTCTTTTCCCGTGAGCATCGCTTTCTTTTCTTTCCCCTGGAGTGCATCTGCTTCCAGAAGGACGTTTTCAGCAGGTCCAATCTTCCGAGTTCTGATTTGAGTTCGTTGCTGATTTCAGCTGTGCCCTGTGGTAAATCCGCTCCAATTCTTAACAGATCAGTTCGGCTGTAATTCACCCGCAAAACACGCGCAGAGTCAGGTACAAAAACACTTTTAAAATTACTAAAAACTAGAGATGATCCGGGAACTCGTGAAGCTGCGGCTGCACTGAGCGCGGCCATCTTGCCACACATATATATATATATATATATATATATATATATATTTAACAATTCAGTTTTGATCATTTTCTTAAATGTAAACATTGACTTGGCATTTTTAGCTTCATTCTCCAAACTATTCCATAATCCAATTCCCTGGACCGTCCCTTCAAACTAGTTCTGAATTTTGATTTTACAATTATCTCTGTCCCCTTAAGATTATAACAACTTTGTCTTTTAACTAAATGCATTTGGATATTTAAAGGTAATGCATTATTCTGAGCCCTATACATAACTTATAAAATATTATAATCTACCAAATCATGGAACTTCAATAACTTCAGTTGATAAAACAATGTGCCTGATGGATGAAAGTAATGCTTTCTGGTGATGATTCTTACAGTTCTTTTCTGTAAAACAAAAATAGGCTTGTAATTGTTTTACACGCCTTGCCCCAAACATCAATACAATAAATTAAGTGTGGAACAATGATTGTGTTAAACAACAAATACAGAGCTTTATCGTTTAATTGTCCCTGACTTTGGACAGTACTGCAATAGATTTAGCTATTTTTATTTTTACAGAATTTATGTGATGTTTCCATGTCAGTTTATCATCAATAATCACATCCAAAAACTTCACCTCACTCGCTCTACAAATCTCAACACCCCAAAATGTGGGATAAAAAAATTAAAAGCCTAAAGCGGTTATGATTTACGACATAAATGATCGAAGCAGATGATAATCTTTTGTCATTTGCATAGATATTTTTTGTATCTTTTGTCAGCTCGTACAGCGGGTCCCATCGTATTATCGCCGCTAAGCTATTTTTTTCCTTCTGTTTCTTAGGGAGAAAGGAGCAGACCGAGGCTTTTATCAAGCTTAGGAATCAAAACAGCCACCTTCTTATGGAGGTTAAACATTCTGCAGCTGTAGCATGGAGGTACAAGATTCATCTTATGCTTCTGAGTACAGTTTCATTAACCCTCATGCTGCACATAACCTGCAATCTCTTGTGTTTTGCTGTGTAAACAGTTTTTCAATGTGAGTTTAAGGCATTATTTTCCATGTTTCCCCTCTTCATTCATTTTATGTTGAAGTTATTAGGGTAATTTTGGAGAAGATTGGGCTGCAGGGTAAATTAACTCCTTTGCAGGCAAAAAAGAAATGGGACAACTTAAAAAAGAAATACAAAGTATGTACATGTGTAATGAATAATATAATTTGTACGTGCTCTGTTAATACAAACCAGATTCCAAAAAAGTTGGGACACTAAACAAATTGTGAATAAAAACTGAATGCAATGAAGTGGAGGTGTCAACATTTAATATTTTATTCAGAATAGAGCACAAATCACAGATCAAAAGCTTAAACTGAGAGTGTGTATAACTTTAAAGGAAAAATATGTTGTTTCAAAATTTCATGGCGTCAACAAATCCCAAAAAAGTTGGGACAAGACCTGAACATAGTTATCTGCATTAATGGTGCCTTTCCAGACATGCAAGCTGCCCATGCCACAAGCGCTCATGCAACCCCATACCATCAGTGACTCAGGCTTCTGAACGGAGCATTGATTGGCGTTCCAGCCACTTATTGCTACCTGTCCCAACTTTTTGGAGGTTTGTTGACACTGTGAAATTTTGAATGAACATTTTTTGCCTTTAAAATGTTACATTTACTTAGATTAAACTTTTGATTTGTCATTGCACACACACACACATACCGCACAATGTATAAAAATGAACAGCACACTTAGAGTCTTTGAAGTCTGCCGTGGAGTCCTGATCCAATGTCCAGCTGCGTTGATGTGATTCTCATCTGAGTTGAAGTGGCTTCCCGACTTTGTGTCATATGGTGAGAATTTATTGTAACATCAATGCCTTGAGTTTGTGTTTTGCTGTTCTACTGTGACAGAGTTAAATGACACATTATTTCTAGCAAGAAAACAGTTTGTATGTGACTTGTATGTTTATTGAGAGGCAGAAAAGAAGATTTTGCCAGGGTGGGAAACCCTTGTTAGAGTTTTGTCGATCTGAAGAAAAGCTTGTACCAGGGTTAAAAGGAAAAAAAAACATTGTTATGATAAGTCAGGAGATTTATTTTTGACAGTAGTTCAGGTTGTGCATGTGTATGCCTGTGCAAGAGTTGCAGCAGTGTTTGGGAGGTTGCACGACGAGAATCAGGAAAGCCCAGATGAATTGTTTATGGGTGCTGCTATGTACGCAGTTTGGGAAAAATAACAGAAGTATTGTTACAGGGTAGGAAAATATCCTTGTTGTAGCTCAGTTAGAGTTAAAAAGCAGCTTGGGGAAAAAAAAGAAAATAGAAGCAGCTGTGATTTTTGAGGGCGTCCAGCTTTGAGACGATTAAGTTAAAGAGAAAGGGAAAGACGCTTGTGTGTGTCTGTGCAGCCACATAGAAGAGGATTGTTGAATGCACAGCTTGATAAAGAACAGAGCTTGTTAAGAAATTCCTGCAGACCAGAAAGTTGGGAGTTTTCCAAAAGATTGTAGTAAGTGGAGTTTTTTTGTTGTTGACGAGAGTAATTGAGATGAAAAGGGGAAGAAAAAAAGAGAAAAAGAAAGCGTGTGCGAGTTTTTGTCGATGAAGAGGTAGCTGTCAGCTGGAAGGCAAGTGTATGTTTGGAGCGAAATGGAGCAGGGTGTGTACGTGTATACAGCAGCTCTTCCGCTCCCTCCATCCGGTTGTGTGTGAGAGATGCCTTATGTCAGATAAAGAGGTTAAAGGTGCATCGAGCTGGTTCAGCATCTGCCGCTTTTGTAGCTACAGCCGAGTTTAGACCCATGCGCGGTTTGAGACTAGACAAATGGAGGAACGGAGGTCAGGGACTTGGAGGATTTACGGTCCTTGTTTGATGTTTTTTAATGCAACGTCTGCCTCATCTCAGGCTGAGTTTAGATCTGTACGCAATTTTGATAGGGAAGAAATAAGAGGAACAAAAGGAGGTGTTTAAAACTGAAAAGAGGGAAAAAAAGGAAGTTTAAAGAGGAGCAATGGAGGCTGAGGTGAGAGAGATCAATTTGGAAGCATGCTTATTTAAAAAAGAGGGTTTTCAAGTTTTTTTTCTCCAAGTTTAAAGAATGGATGAAACCTTTTATCTAAGGAAAAACAAATCATTGTTATTCTATTTCAAAAGCATTTTGTTTATTACAGCTTGGTGTCATGGCTTGTCCTTGTCGTCTGTCTGATGGGACAAACAGAGGTGCGCAAAGGACGACAGGAGTGACCAAAGCGCCTGAGGGTGATGTCTGGTGTTGTGTTGGATCATCACTTCATCGGTGCTATGGTGCTGTTGGGTGATCGAAGCGCCTGAGTGTGGTGTCCTCGTCCATCTGTGCCACAGTGCTGCTGGTGACCCCACCTCTTCGATGACAAGACTGTCCTGAAGGAGGACAATGAGGGTCCTTGCCACAAAATGAACTGTGTTAAGAAAACAGGATGACTTCAAATGTCCTGTGAATCAATCCTGCTGGTGACTGTGTACGCAGAAGGTTTCCAACGAATGTGACATTCCAGTACGTCGACCTTATGCATCACAACTTTAAGGTCTGTTTAGCAAGAAGATGTGAATAAAAAGACAGTTAGAAATTGCAGGTGTTATGCAAGCTGGTTCCAGAGGATGGTGCCAACGAAGGACCTTTGTGAGTGGTGAACAGTTCTGATGTTCCTTGAGTGTTTTTAAAATATGATATGATGAAATGTGATTTGTTTTTAAAACTAAATGATGATAAGACTAAATGATGAATAATTTAAGTTACAAATAAATCTCGCCCATGACATGCAAATGTGCAGACAACTTATAAACGAGTGGTATATGTGCTGCAAACAGGTCGTGTTAACCCATGTTTCAACCAGAAACAGGATGTTGTGTGACTGGACAGTAAAATAGTCCTCAAAAATACCTAGGTGCCTTTTTTTTCTGGATGAATATGTTGTACACTCATGGTAGTTGGGACGACATGACTTATTGATTGACTAATTGGCAATTTCTGCACGTTTCCTGGCAGTCTCCATTTGGATCTCTTCAGATGCGCAATGAACGGGTCCACAGGTGCTAAAACTTATGATTGAGTTTCTAAGTCTGACTGTCCGATTTTAAAGTGTTCACATATATTGAGCAAGGAAAGGTTTTTTCATGCAACTAATTTAGGGCTTTGCTTTGTGTAATTTGTGCACATGTTTTTTTATTAAACTAATTTAGGGCTTTGCTTTGTGTAATTTGTGCACATGTTTTTTTATTAAACCGAGTAAAGTGGGAATAATTGTATTAGTTTGTAACACTGTCTTAGAATGAAGATTGAAATTATAATGAGAGATAATTGATTATAAGTGAGGGGGACCAAATAAGTTCGGTGTGTAGAGCTTTGCAACATGCCTTATGAGGTGACAGGAGAACATTTTTCAAAATTAGTCAGAAAATCAAAGTGTGGAATGAATAAGAGTTTTTAGTATTAATGTTTTTCTGACTAAATGTTTATCAATTTTTTATGCTAAGAGTTAATACTTTTTTGCAAAACTTGTGAGTTACACACAATGTCTGGAGAAAACCTTTTAGTTTAGTGTCAAGTTGACCACATGAACTGTATCAACTTGGTATTTGCAATTAGGTTTTATCAGGCGCAGAGTTATGTGGGAAAACTAAGCTCGTTTTCTTCCACATGACCTTGTAGCCTTTCTTGGTAAGAGATTCAACAAACCCTTCAGATAAGCCGTTAGCTGTGCCTGGCACCACTTTGCTTTGCTCTGAAAAACAAATTTGAGTGAAGACATCACACACGCATGCACACACGCATGCACGCACACATACACATACCCCACAATGTATAAAAATGAACTGCGCACTTAGAGTCTTTTAAGTCTGCCGTGGAGTCCTGATCCGATGTCCGGCTGCATTGATGTGATTCTCATCTGAGTTGAAGTGGCTTCCCGACTCTGTGTCACATGGTGAGAATTTATTGTAACATCAATGCCTTGAGTTTATGTTTTGCTGTTCTACTGTGGTGGATTTAAATGACACATTATTTCTAGCAGGAAAACAGTTTGTGTATGACGTGTATGTTTATTGTACATCTGAGGTGATTGTACAATTGTTGATGTCTGTTTTTCCTTCATTTGTCATAGTTCTTTTTAATAAATGACACATCATTATTTTAAAGGAGTCTGTGTATGTGTTTTTTTCTAAACAATTTTGCCTATCCTTCCGCGAGCCTAGAGAACATTTGATTTAGAAATATCATAAAACAGTCATCTACTGGTATGTTCTATTATGAATAAAATATTGACATTTGCCAATCCCCACATCATTAAATTCAGTTTTTATTCACAATTTGTTTAGTGTCCCAACTTTTTTGGAATCCGGAATGTACACGTAAAGTTTAAAAAAATGTTTGTTGCTCTTTTTGCCAACTGTGATATCTTATTTCCTCTGTTCAGGACTGCAAATATCCAGGGGAAGGAGTGAGTGGGAAGCCCACTGCTGGACGTGGCCCTGGTTTGTCCTCATGGATGAGGCATTAGGACAGAGACCTTCCACTGCACCTCCTGTCCTAATTGCCTCCATCTGTGAGGACACTCCAGGTCCAAGCACAGCAGTGGGTGACCAGGACAACAGGGCTCAGGAGGAGGAAAGAATGGAACAGAGACAGGGAAGAAAGAGGCAAAAGAACAGAGAGGATGAGTTAATGGACTTAATCAGAGAAGATGTGAAGCTGCAGAGGGAGGCAGAAGAGAGAAGGGTGAATGAAAGTAGGGAGATAATGGAAATGTTTTTTAGTTTTCTAGAAAAAATTGCAAATACCGGTAAATAAATAGTCTTTTTATGAGTTTGAAAAATGTGTTTTTCTTTGTTTTGTTTTAATTTTGAAAAAATAAATTGATTACAAAAAATAGTTGTCTATAATTCATTTTATTAACAGTAAGTTAATTCAAAACAACAAAAGGTTCTGTGGCGTGCCAGCCCTGCAAACCCACAGGACACCACCTCCAGGTCCTCTGGATTTTTAGGCAGGTGGATGACATCACCTCTTCTGTATGATGGACGATGCAGTGGACAGTAGAACGAGGCGTCCCAAACACTTGAGATCACTTGCAGGATGCTCCACCTGCCAGCCAGAAAAGAAAAACCAGGGTCTCAGCTGTAGCACCCCAACCATGTCGTGGATCCAGGTCCAGGAGATGAAGCAACACTGCCAGAGACTCCCTGCATCATCAGAAATCTGATCTAGGATCTTCTTGGTTAAAGTAACGGTCCAGGACTGGGATATTCAGGTTAATCCTCCAGTACAAGGGTCTGGTCTGGTTCAAGAAATGTAGAGAACAACAAAAACTATTAGTTAAAGATTGATTTTTTTATAACACATTAAAGCATTATCATAATAATGCAACTCATTCTCACTCCCTACTCGTCATATATTGATGGTAAGGGTCAGTGTCCCTCCGCATTGCATATTTGATGCGTCGGGTCGTCCCTTCTCATCATTATTTGGTATGCAGGGTAATGGTAAGTTGTGATCTTCTCTTCCGGTTTGGATAGTGAAGCACTTTCATATTTACTTATTTTTTATGAACAGGAATGATTTTTCTAGCAAATTTTAAACCTTAAGCCTAACCTTATAACAAACCCTAAACTTCACCTTTTATTTGACCCTTGAACCCCAAACAAACCAATGAGAGCACCTTGCACACCAAAAATGACGAGAAGGGGCGACCCGAGGCATCAAGTATGTGACGCGGAGGGACCCTGACCCTTATCATCAATATATGACGAGTAGGGAGTGAGAACATGTTGAATAATGAGGCTAAAGGTAAATATACTGAAGCTCAATGAAAACACTTGAGTGCTATTTTATTAATAAAAGAAATTAAAGACCCTGTTTTTAACATTTTTACAACCACTTTATGTACTAATGGATTTTATACAATAAAAATTGGAAAATGTTATGCTGTATTCTAAATTTAAAATAAGTTATAAATATTCTATATTGTTTTATTAAATTATTAGTAAATAAGATAAATTTTGATATTATTTATTATGCACAAGTTAACAAAGTTAATACTGTCACTAAAATTATACATGAAACTACTGTTTATAGCAAAAAAAGAAAAAGAAAGTAAGTTACCTGGATATGATTGTCTGTCAGCAGAAGATATAAAACATGCCGCCAGCGGCAATAAAGTTTCTGTATTTCCTCTAGAATTAAAAAAAGCAGTAAAAACAACAACATTTCAAGCTCCTTTCTTCCTTCGGCTGAGAGCTGTCACGGTTGCTAGGCAACGGGACATATGCCGACGTAACCATGAAGGCTAGACCTGTCCAAAAAATAATAATACAGCCGCGGACTTCCGGTCTACGTGGTCTTTGAAGGACCCGGCCTACGTTGACCGGGTAGGCCAGGTCCTTCAAAAGTATGCAGCCGTTAGATTGGGACACCGCTACGGTGACACAAGATGTATTTAGTGGTCACCATTTATGCATGTAGAGGTCCATGAATCTAAATTTTGGGGAGTGGTGACGCAGTGGTTAGAGATGGTGGGCCTGTGATCGGAAGATTGCCGGTTCAAGCCCCGGTACCGACAACATCAAAAAATGTGGGTGGAAAAAGGTGAATCACCCACACCTGCCTCCACCCTCATTCTCCCCACTCTGGGCCCCTGAGCATGGCCCTTAACCCCCACCATCTGCTCCCTAACAGGTCTCTCTTGAAAATGAATTCTTGTGGCTCAATGAGAGTACAGTACCTGGATAAATAAAGGGTAAATGAAAAATACCTGTGTGAGCATGCTTGTCACCATAAGATTTCCCCCCAAGAAGGTCCAATAGTGGATGTGGGAACCCACAGGCCCACCCCCACAGGACACGACAGTAACATGGGGAGGACCAGAGCCACAGACACACAGGGGCCCCCAAGCCTGGAGCCCTGGGAGTCCCCCAACTGGGACAACTGCACCCCCTCAGAGAAAGGCAGAGGGAATTCCCGGGCGACCACTCAGCAACCACAATGCAGAAATTCCAAGAGACCCACCCCCACCCCACCCCAGAGTAGCAATCACAAGATGAATAATGAGTCTGATAGATTTATTGACAATATTTATTGATTTTTCATTTTGATGCAACATTCAAAAGTTGTTTGGATGAGATGAATGATGAAGCCTTTTATGAAGTTGTTTGAAAACCGTTCTCACCATAACGTCTTTATGCCCAGTTGGTTGTGTATGCATTCCACACCACTGCAGCTATGCTCTTCCAGAAGTTGCCTTGAATCAAGCTTATTCATATTTATGAAAAATGAGTTTAGTTAGTAAACTAAAAATGAAGAGCCATGACTACAACTGTGCTTAATTTAATTCTTACCAATATCTTCAGAGTAGCCCTCAGGAAGTGGTGGAACCCAAGCAAATTCAGGCCATCCCAAGGTCTCATTCACATTTTGTTTCTCAAGCCACTTAGTTACAGGTTCAAAGTATTTAATCATTGAGCTGGCATTCATCTCCCTGATACCTATTGCATCTTCCAGCATTTCAGTCCAAGGTTTGGAAGAACCAGCCTGAAGAAGTTTCCTTGAGGAGGAGAGAATACTTTTAACCAATCATTCATGCTGAGTAATAAACAGAGATTCAGTTAATTGACTTACTTTAGAATGGTTCCTGCTTCTGCAGATTGGTAGATGTCACATGTGTGCAGGGGACCTGTGTGGTTGGCAGCCTGGCACAGTATCTCATGGAACTGGAATTGCAGAATGAAGCTGACAAAATAGCTGCATTGCGGGGGGACAACATTGTGTTATCTTGACTGCTTTTATTTTAGTTAAGAAAAATCAGCTCAAGTAACTTAAACACTGCCTTGGCCTCTGCAACAGGATTGCTCCCATTGTAGTGATAGTGTACATGTGTTTTAAAAAAATCAATGCATACTTCTCAAATCATCTTCATCTCATATGTACTGCACATTTCAGGCATACATATAATGTACAACATTTTTGCACACGGTAGCGCACTTGTCATTAAAATCTTGATTTTTGTGGCACATCAAACACAAAGCAGTAAAATTAAGGATACAATTCTGATTCTTGTTTGTGAATGATTGTCCTCACTTTAATTACACTTATAGTACAATTGGGAAAAGCGAAGCACCCACACTTGTCTCCACCGTCATTTGCCCCATTCTGAGCCCTTGAGTAAGTACTTCCCCCCATTCCACCCTATCCACCCAGCTACTGCTCAGGCTTCTTTGATGGCTGCCATCTGCTCCACAAAGAGGGCTTTTGTAGCTCAGCTTGAATTCAAAGGCGCCCAGTGCAAAACAACTTCCCATTCCTCTAGAGAGTATGCTGTCTATGGAAACCTCTCAAAAATGTAAAACCAAAAGGAGAAAAATAATTTAAAAAAAAATTGGAGAGGAACAGTACCTGATATATGGATAATTGCCAGGGATATGATATTTAGCACCAGGATCAAAATGCTCCTCTGTACGTCTGATGGGTGGACAAATTCCTTGGTATTTTGTTCTATTTAAAACATTTAAAGCTCATTTTAAGAACATGTGTCAGCAATGTACCCATTTAAAGAATGTAATGTTTATATATTTTCCAACCTAAGGTGCCACCAGTCAGAGTTGTAATTGTCTGGAGTGGTGATTCCACTGAACACATTCCATCTCCAGAGGTCAATGAGGTAGCCAAAAGGAAGAAAAGCTATTGTCTCCAGAGCCATCTTCAATAAGTAGTTAAGATCAGTTTCTAGAAAAAGAAATAGTTTATTGAAATGGCAACATTCCAACGTGTTGCCAGTTCTTCATGTTCATTGAACTGAGATGAATTTGGAAATGTTACCAGCATCAGATGCTGCAGACTCCAGCAGGTTGATTTTGTGCAGATGGTTTGGTGTTGAAACTGAAAGAGCCACAACTTCACCAATAGCTTCATAAAAACCAGGGTTGGCTCCACTACGGAAGCCCACAGGCTGGTCCTTGTATTGTAGGAAATACTGGATGTTTCCCATTAGACGATGAGCAGTGATGAGCTGTTCCATCGTCACTTTTGTGCACTGCAAAACCCTGAAAAACATCAAACATTAACACTCAAGCATTTCAGTCATAGCTAGGAGATTAATGTGATTTACCTGAAATCTTTGCGGTTCCCAAAGTCCCAAGCAGATGCTTGACATACAACCTCTCGGTCCTTAGGCTTAACAAAGATAGATTTTTCCCAGAACTCTCTTGGCACCTCTTCGAAACCCAAAGATATGAAGAACTTTTCAGCTACCCGGAACATGCGAGTGGCATTGTAGCCCTGAGAGTCAGAATCAGATAAAGCTTTATTATCATTGCACAGAAGTACAGCAAAGTTATATTCTGTACAGTTGTCCAAAAGATGGGCAGAGTGCATGTGGCTGCAGCTCCTAGGAGAGTGGCCCCTTATTCTTTAGAGAGAAAAGAGGAAAGATCATGAAGATAGGATAGTGGTAAGAAAAAAAGATCTCTTCACACCTTGTTCTTGTCAGGACATGATTTAAGACATCAAAAAAGATAATTCGACAAAAGTCAGATCAATCAATCAATCAATCAATCAGCTTTATTTATATAGCACATTTTAAAAACCGCAGGGTTAGCCAAAGTGCTGTACAGTAAAACAAAAGATAGCTAACTAAAACGATAAAAAAAAAAAAAGCAGCATACAAAAATAAAAATACATATACCAGTCTCACTGCAGGTGGGTTAAAATGCCATAAAAGAACAAGATCACGTGTTAAAAGCCAAGGTATAAAAGTGTGTTTTTAAAAGGGATTTAAAAACAGGAAGAGAGGAGGCCTGTCTGACACTCAGTGGCAAATTGTTCCACAACCTGGGAGCAGCGACAGAAAACGCTCTGTCACCTCTGAACTTCAGCCTAGTTTTGGGCACTGTCAGCAGCAACTGATCAGCTGATCTTAGAGATCGGGGAGGGCAGTAGGGCTGAAGCAGCTCAGACAGATATGGTGGGGCAAGGTTGTTCAGGCATTTAAAAACAAATAGCAAAAGTTTAAAATGAATTCTGTAGTGCACAGGGAGCCAGTGAAGGGACGCCAGGATGGGAGTGATATGCTCACGCCTACGGGTCTGGGTTAAGAGGCGAGCAGCAGAGTTCTGCACGAGCTGCAGACGGGCGAGAGAGGTCTGGCTGATGCCTACATACAGTGCATTACAGTAATCAAGACGAGATGTAATAAAAGCGTGGATTAATTTCTCCAAGTCAGGTCTTGCTAGGATTGGTTTTACTTTTGCTATTTGGCGAAGCTGATAAAAACTTTTCTGAACAACACTGCTGATCTGTTTATCAAATTTAAAATCAGACTCAAACTTCACCCCCAGATTGGTGACAGAGTCCCTGAGATAACATGACAGTGAGCCAAGGTCTATGCTGGAAGAAGGACAGCAACTCGGTCTAAAAATCAAGATTTCAGTCTTGTTCTCGTTGAGACTAAGGAAGTTTAGAGAAAACCATGCCTTAACATCATTAAGGCAGGGTGTGAGTTGCTGGAGTGTATTGTTTTGTGCCAGGGGAAGGTAGATCTGGCAATCATCAGCATAGAAATGAAAAGAAATGCCATGTTTCCTAAAAATTGAGCCAAGTGGGAGTAAATAAAGAGCAAATAAAACACACCCCACCCAACACCACTTCAGTGCCATTAACAACTCTTGTCACACGCACCTGTTTGACCATTTCGTTTTTCACATCCAGGTTGGGTTTCTCAGGAAATGGTGTCATCATATCATAAATATTATTCCAGTTCTGGGCCCACATATTTCCTGAGTGAGAGGATGGAAACATGATTTTATGGTCATTCTGACTTAAGCCTTCAGTATACTTGGGCATTCGTCAGTCCGCGGAGGTCCACGCGTACCGGATTAGAGTCAAAGCGGACGCCCACAGGGCATGTCCGTGCAAAGCTCAAATTTTACGGCCACGTACGCGTACTCAGTGTCGCACAATAAACTGCCCGGTGGCGGATTATTTGGTATGTGACACCAATATATTAAAATTGCCCTTCTTCATCCCTGATCTGGTTTAATGGCATTTTGTTTTATTTATTTATTTATTTATTTTGCCAAGAGGCAAGCAATCTCTACCTCCTCCCCTTCCTCTTCCTCCGCTTCCTCCTCCTTTGACGCAATAACTGAAATGGTGAGAATTTAAGGAATTTGTCATGAGAGAACTAAAATCAGGTCCAGCGTGGCTGCAGGAGGGTCTGGAGATTTCCTGGTGGGCTAGTCTGATGTGTGGGCTGCAGGGCCAGAGCTCCTTTTTTTTTTTAATATTCTTTAGAACTTTTTATTAATAACATATAAACACAGAACACCGCTGCGGCTAGGGCTGCCAGCTCTCTCTCTTTTTTTTTTTTTTTTGCGACCTGCCAATCAATCCAGTAGGCATGTCAGCAAATGACCAATTGGCTACCTTAATTTGTCCCAAAGGTAAATGCACCTTGTCAATGGAGCTGCGCTGCCGTCGCTCAAGCTGGACAGTTGAGTAGGAAGTCTCAAACCTCTGCGCACAGTGCATGTCGAGTCTGCATGAAAAAAGGGCCGCCCGAGTATACAGGAGCCTTTACCATGCAGGACTCTAATGGAAATGCCTTCATGCATCCTTTCTCTCAATGTTCTTCAGCTATTTATAAATTGTGTTGGCAAATACCTTATAATCATTTCATTTAAAATGGAAATGTTTGTAATGCCTCAAATTCAAGTTAAACTTATTTAAAGGTTTTAGAAAATATGTATGCATCTTACCCAACAGGTGGGCAGGAATTGGTCCTTTTAGATTAATATACTTGGGGCCATAGAAGTTGTGGAGCTGGCGGCGTACAAAGGCATGCAGGTTCAGATAGAGTGGCTCAATGGTCCTATAGAGTTTCTTTATATCCTGCTCAAAAGTTTCAGTTTCAAACCAAGAGCGCCAAACTGCTCCAGTGTCTTCAAATCCTAGAGAGAAATGTTTTCCATTCATTTGTCTCTATCACTCTTTCGATATTTTTATCTGAAATGTTAAAACTGAATGAAAGAATTCAACATGAAATTGTCAGGCGGTCATTCTTACCATCAGCTTGTGCAGCTTTGTTAATGAGCTCCACATATCTTGGATAATACCGTTTCACAGGCACACCTGCTGCATTGTGCCAACCTTCCCAAGCAAACAGCAACTGTTTATAGCTTCTGTTTCGGGCCATGATTTCTGTGATTTCTACAAGAAAATACATTTCTCCATCAATGCTGAACACACAAAACATTGGTTACGTATTGTAACCCCAGAATCTATGAGTGTAAGCGTAGCCCTTTAAAAGCTGTCTTAATTGGGTTTACCCGTATGCATCGTGCCGAACACTGAAAACTTCTAATCCACGCCCCTCTGCTGTGTGGGCCCCACGCGATCCTCTATAAATTGCATCTGGACCAGAGCTCGACTCCCAAAGGCATATTATTTTCTTCAGTGAGGCCCAAGTTTTAAAGGGCTACACTTACATTAATAGAATCTGGGGTTACAATACATAACCAACGTTCTATTTCGTGTAAGCTATGCTCTTTAAAAGCTGTCACTATTGGGTTTAAAGGGCAGAGCAGGATATGGGCCATGCCTCACTGGGTCGTTCCGAGAACCATAAAAAACACCCTAACATCCGCCTAAACCTCATTTTTTTATTCAAGCGTAATTACACACCATTGAACCATGTACCTGGCGTGTACTGGACTACAGACATGCAGTCTTTGTACCTGATCTTAGCTGAAGGAATGTTTATTCATGTCAGACAATAGAGGAATAAGAAAAGGAAACATTTTCAACAAGGAAGAAGGAATTTTCTTGTTTGAATGAATAATCATAAAAAACAACACCCACCAAATAATGACAGAGCAAGGCTGTGTTGTTTTATCATTTGTTGTTTTTATTGTTGTTTTACTTTCTTATTTTACTTTTTATTTATTTTTTTATAGTTGTGTGACTGTGAATATTCACTGTGACATAACTCTGAGAACTGAATGTGTCACCAAAGAGCTGGAGACATCTCGTAAATAAAAATGGATGAAGGGGGTTGGTGATGACCATGAGGTTGCAGAGCAGATGTCCTGTACAGATACCACTCTGTGCAGAGCTGTGGAGGTTGAAATCTCCCTGGTGGAGTGAGCCCTAAGTCCTTCAGATGGTTGAAGACCAAAAAAACAATAGGCATGTGAAATAGTTTCACATAACCAATGTGACAAACGTTGGAAAGATAAAGACTAACCTTGTGATCGTTCCCTGAAATGTACAAATAACTGATCGGGTTTACGCACCGTGGCTGTACATGTCACATAACACCTGAGTGTACGTACTGGGCAGAGCAGATGAAATTGTTCCTCCTCTGTAGTTTTATGAGGAGGGGGACAGAACCCACCCAGTGTAATGTATCCGGAACTGAACAACCTTGTTATGCTTTTGGGTATAAAAGCAGGATTTGGTTGGAGTTCAGCTGAACTTCCTTCTCCTTGAATTCTGAGACAAGTTGGAGCGACGGATAGACCTAACAAGACACCCACTCTTTTAGCTGACGTCAGAGCTAATAACAAGGCTGTTTTAAATGACAGATACTTCAATGATGTCTGGCCCAAAGATATATGATATCTGGGCTCGAACTTTTTTTAGTTATTGCACTGAGAACAAATACTAAATCCCACTGTGGTGCCAGGGTGCGTGTCACTGACCTGAGCCAGCACGCATCATTCAGAAATCGTCTTGTTAAAGGGTGATTGAAAACTGTTCTATCATTGAAACCTTCATGACAGGAAGAGATTGTTGCAGCATAAGTTTTAATTGTGCTGAAAGCTAAATTTCTGTCTAACAGCAGCTGCAGGTAGGACAAAATGCAGCCCAGGGAGCATGAAGTCGGATCCACTTCTTTTTCTAGGCACCATCGCTGAAAAGCAGCCAATTTAGAACCGTAAACAGCCGTAGTGGATTTTGCTCGTGCTCCCAGGATGGTACATATTACATCTTTGGGAAAACCAAATTTTTCCAAGCGTACATGGGTAAATCCAATAGCGACAGCTTTTACAGGGCGTAGCTTACACGAAATAGAACTTATGGAATAAGTATCAAGTAAATGTTAAGAAGAAAAATGAGCTACACAATAAAAAGAAACTAAACTAAAAAAAAAAAAGGGCAAAGTTTAGATGTAATTTCTGGAAGTCGATCATAAAACTCATCTGATTGTGACTGTTTCCTTTAGGGTTGTGGGGCATTTATTTAAAGCTGAATACTCACCAGGATTCAGGCTCCAGCTGATGTTTGGCTCAGGGTGTACCTTAGCTGTGGCAAAAATACCTTCCATGGTGCTGAGGATGGTGTTGAACTAAAGGACAAACATTGGATGTTTAAGAGATCAGCAAAGTGTCACTTTGACAATCTTGTGATTACATGCAACCAAACCTCTTCTCTTTCAGCCTGTGGGAGGTTGGCAACACCCAGCACCTTGATTCCACTCATCAGCCTCTTGTCTTTAGGGTTTGGAAGTGAGTCCATGAATTTTTCAGAAAATA
This sequence comes from Garcialebias charrua, assembly GCA_038048925.1. Lineage (NCBI taxonomy): Eukaryota > Metazoa > Chordata > Actinopteri > Cyprinodontiformes > Rivulidae > Garcialebias > Garcialebias charrua. The sequence goes on from JBBPBX010032529.1 coordinate 20,697, forward strand.
TCTCCTTGGCCTTGAATCCCCAGGCTTCAATAAAGGATTGTTCTTCAAGTTCTGCTTTGACCTAAGACAAGGAGACAGAAATTTGAATATGACTGATCTTCAATTTGATCAGTTTGAATAAAGTTCTTCTGTGAAACAATTTAACAGGATGCGTAAAAAACAGAGATTGTCTGAGTTATCCAATGTTCATTTATATATGGAGTTAATGCTGCTGTTTCTGCAACCCCATAAAGGACCAGTTTTATCAGAGTTGTAATTCCTTAATGCTTACTTTAAACTACAGTTGCAACTTACATTTTGTATATTTTGCCCAGACGTTTTTTTTTTTTTTTTTTGACTGATAGTAAGAGATAATTGCCAACATTACACACTGCAGCACAGATTCTGGTAGACAAAAAAAGTCCAAATTTTATGGTTTGCCAATTTTTGTCACACAACCTGCATCACTGAGCCTTTGACAATCTTTTTTTAGCACAGTTACCATTTTAGTTGTGTCTGCCAAATGGATAATGCATAATTTAGAGAATCATGAACATAGAGTTCCTAGAGTTTCCAAAAACAGAATGGGAGGAAGATCTTTCAGTTATCAGGCTCCTCTCTTGTGGAACCAACTTCCAGTTTCTGTCTGTAAGGCTGACACATTGTTCAGTTTTAAGACTAGGCTTAAGACAAGAAATTTCATGTTCAATAATCCAGGTACCAAATCCAATAATTCTCAGTCAGGTCGTCTGGACAGTTTCTTTTTTATGGAAACGTTTCACCCTCCATCTGGAGGGCATCATCAGTCAGAGGAGTTCCAGCAAACTGTTTCCCCCACCCAACAGTAAACGCTTTAAGTGGACCAACCAGTTTACTGGAGCCAAGATGGTTTCTGGGGGCCGGCCTGTCCCTCGTTGACTCCTCCCAGGCTGGCAGCCACAGCCAAAGTGGTTCAAGGCAAGAAAGTTCATGCTCAATAATCTAGGTCCCAAATCTAATAATTCTCAGTTGGGTCATCTGGACAGTTTCTTTTTTATAGAAACGTTTCACCCTCCATCCGGAGGGCATCATCATCTTGCCTTGAACCACTTTGGCTGTGGCTGCCAGCCTGGGAGGAGTCAACGATGGACAGGACGGCCCCCAGAAACTATCTTGACTCCAGCAAACTGGTTGATTAAGGTGTTTATTGTTTGGTGGGGAAACAGTTTGCTGGAACTCCTTTGACTGATGATGCCCTCCGGATGGAGGGTGAAACGTTTCTATAAAAAAGAAACTGTCCAGATGACCCGACTGAGAATTATTGGACTAGGTTCAAGACTTTCCTTTATCCTATAATTGGGGTTGGCTTTTTATGCGTTTACACTACGGTACTATAGGACAAATTGACCCCATTTCCATTAATGAATTGCTAAAATTGAATAGGTTTCTTTTGATAATATTTCTATCTTAACGTGGGATTCTTGACCTGCCATTGTGTATCTGTTCCTCTCAAATCCAGCCGATCAAAAGCAGATGGCCGCTTGTCCTGAGTCTGGTTCTGCTAAAGGTTTTTTCCTCATGAGGGTGAGTTCTGTAATGGAGTTAAACTCAAAGTCTGCTGCTCAGACAAATACGTAGTGTTAACTTATATTGTATATATGAATGTTTCTGTTCAGTGCCCTGAGATAACTTCTGTTATGACTACGCTATATAAATAAACTGAACTGAATTCAATTGAATATTGTCATCTAAGATATTACACTAGTCAGTGACATGTTCTATTCCTCATTCATTCAAGTGTTGCACCAGCATGCAACTCATTGAGCAACAGTGGAAAAAAAAAAGTGGGCTTTTAAGTGAACTGATTAGTGTATTTATGACAGGTTTTATAAATCTGGCAGATACTCCTAAAATGTTTATGGGAAGATTTTGCATAATCTGGCATGATTTATGAACTCTTTATGGACAGATACTCCAAGTTTGGCTCCATTAACAGTCCATTATGGCATTGTTTTTTTCATTATATTTAGCCTTCAGGTAGAATTTATGCCTTTTATTACAGCTGTCAAATCTAGAAAACTGCCCCTGAATGTATCAGTGGTAACAAGTGTGATAGTCAGAGTGGGGATGATGAGATTTAGCTCCTACCTGAAGCTTGGAGTTGTATTTTGTTATGTTAGTGTCGTAGTTCCAGATGGCGGATGCGGTGTAGAACAACACCTCCTCAGCAGTGCTGTTGTAGTCACTGAGGAACCTGAGGGCATCAGAGGTGCTGTTTGTGTAGTTTCCTGGCTGCCAGTTCTTTGGCAGATCTTCACTCAGCACCAAGACAGGCAGCAGCAGCAGCAGGGACCTGACCAATCTGTCCATGGTTAGTTGCAAATTCAGATAGAGTGGAAAGAAGAAAAAAGTTACTGCAGTGCCTTAAACAATTCTCCAACAGAATTTTGTCTCCTTCTGTGCATCTCCTCTGGCCTGTCTACTAGTGACACACGCAGAAACCAACGAGCGCTTCTTTATAGAGGCCCCTTTAACCCAACCCACATTACAAGACAAGAGGCATATCTGAACTAAATATTCATGTCTGCATGTCCAGTGGAGTGAAGGCTCCTCAATGAGAAGCACAGCAGTTAAGAATCTGGGAGGGACTCCACATATTTCACTCCATTCCCTTTTTCAGCAGAAACAGAAGAAGGAGGGAGGGGGAGTTTAAACACAGCAGGAATGAATGTAAGAGATGGGACAGAAAAGAAAAATTGGAAGGACAGTGAGGTTGCATATCATCCAGCATAGATTTATGTGTCTAAATATTATAAAATCTTCTCTGCAGTCTTCACAATTAACACAGATCACAGACTATCATTGGGAACTTGCATGGGGACATCAACAATACCATACAAGTCAGAGTATAACTGTAAAAGCAAAGAGATAGTATTTCTACAGATATTTTTGGGAAAAGATGTGAATGTTATGATAGAAGCTTATTTCCAACACTTGGATGAAATAAATAAAAAAATCCAGGTCATAAATATAATCCTCAGCATTTGGCTCAGATTCCAGCAATCAAGAGGCGCACCTTTAATTAAAATGATTTATTAAAAGGAATGTAGGAATTTAGTATAAACACTTTTCTACACTGTGCAAATTTTATGACAATGTGTTTATCCAAAAGTGGTTTTTGAAACCCCAGAATCTGAGATGATCTGATCCAGTCAGAAGGATAATTTTACAATTTGTTGATCACTCCTGTCCTGTCCTCTCTACACTGGCTCCCGGTTCAGTTCAGGATACAGTTCAAGCTGCTCCTGTTTGTTTTCAAAGCTCTGAATGGACTTGCACCTCTCTACATCTCAGAACTTTTGAAAGCCCATCAGCCCGGCAGAGCTTTACGATCTGCCAGTCAACACCTGCTGGAGGTGCCTCGCTCAAGGTACAAACAATGGGGAGACCGGTCATTTTCTGTTGCCGGCCCAAAAGCCTGGAACAGCCTCCCCCTTGAGCTGCGTGCCACCTCTGATCTGACTCTGTTCAAAACCAGACTGAAGACCCACTTGTTCAAAAAAGCTTTCAGTGTGTAACTTTTATTACTTTTGGTATTTTAGTATGTAGCATTTTTTATTTCCATTGCCTTCTTTTATTACTGTTGTTTTTTATTCTATTTTCACTGATTTATTGTTCCAGTTTATTCATCTTTTTATCCTGTTAAGCACCTTGGTCAATGCAAGGCATTGTAGGAAGGTGCTATACAAATAAAGTTTATTATTATTATTATTATTATTATTATTATTATTATTATTATTATTATTATTATTATTATTATTATTATTATTATTATTATTATTATTGATTGTATTAAATTAATCTTTGATATGGAGGATTTTCCTGTTAAAAATTCTTGTTTATTCTCAGGTGCAGTTATTCTCCTGTTTTTTTACACTTAAAAATTGAATGTTGATACTCTGCGCTCATCCTGAGTGCACATGCTCAGTACTTCTGTCTGCTTCTTGTTCAATTCCCTCTTCAGGTGATGTGTCCAGAGGTGCACACTGGTGCTTCTGAAAGTGCCTGAGCAGCAGAGCATACTTCCTGTTTATCACTTGTTAGAAAATCCACATTGTTGATGTGTACTGGTAGATGTCTTGTTCACTGAGTTAAGTTCTGTTTAGTTATAGCTTGCATGCGCGTAGCCAGGGGGGGTTCGGGGGGTTCGAACGAACCGCCCACTTTGCCTATAAAGTCCCGCCTACAACTCCCGCGAGATATAGAACTGTGAGGTGAAGACGACGTTCACTCTGTCCTGGCTTGGAAGGCAACACGGTGGATTCAAACAGTAAAATTACATTGTGGTTTTTGATTCAACTGTTCATTTGTGTATTTTAAGTACCGTAGTACCGTTTGATGTTAGAGAGATTAGAAGTGGGTCACGTTGTTAGAGTTAAGGAGTGGTACTGTGCCTTTAAGAGGATGACGTGTTTCGTTCTTCTTCGGTGGTATTTTTTTTTTCTCAGTGTATGTTCGGGCGGGACTCGGAGTACCGAAGTGTTCGTTCGTGTCTCTGGGATGAGTTCTGAATAGAAGAATGGACACGCACGCTATTCCCCTCTCAGTGTGTTGCTCTTTCTCCACTCACAACCACAACCACCTATTTTGTAACACAGATTTTTCTCGTGGCTCAATCAGACTACCTGTATACATAAAGGGTAAATGAATTTTTTTTAACCTCACACAGCAGTGTTTTAACTAGCTAGCTAATTAGCTTGTTTACACGTTTGAAGTAACATGTACTACTGCCAAGGAACCAATCAGAGTAGTCCTATGGTCCACTTTTTCTTCAAACGAACCGCCCCTCATAAAATCCTGGCTACGCCTCTGGCTTGTTTCTTTCTAAGTCTCGTAATTATTTTATTCTTAAATGCACCATAGCTGTTCCGACACTTGTGAATCCACTGCTCTGTGTGTAAAAATGCCACGTTGTGTGTATTATATTTTGTTCTCTTCTGACACAGACAGAACTTTGTGTTCAAGCATTTACCTACACTTTCTGGGTCTACTGCTGTTTTGCCAGAGGAAACAGCAAATAAATGAACCCTAAACTGGATATCTGTATGTGTTCTTTGATGAGATTACAACTTCATATCTGCTGCTCTAAACCTGTTAATTTCATGGAGAACACCAAACCTCTCTTTTTTTAATCACCGTTGTAGAACAAGATGTGAAAGATCTTTTTTGTAATATCACCTATCCTCATGGTTTTCTCCTTTTTCATATCTAAGATTATCATTCTGATAAGGGATGGATGGCCACGCGGATCCCGTTGCAGCTTCATACACTTAGTTCCCCTTCAGGATGACTGTGCGTACATGTTCACGTTGTACCTGGTGCAATGTCAATAAAGATATTCTGATTCTGATAGTAATCAGCTGCTCATGAGGTCGGTCACACTGGGTTTAATTTCACCATACTATATACCATTTTATTTATAGAGCACTTAAAACTGCGACAAGGCCAACCAAAATGCTGTAAAAACAAACAAACAACACACAACACATAGGCAACATACAAAATTAAGTTTTAAAAAAAGGAGAAAGAACAGACATAAAATCGTCACAGAATTTTGGCTTTTTGCTCCTAATTCATTCATTCATTCATTCAACCTTTATTTATACAGGCTAGCCTCGTTGAGTCACGGGGACTCATTTACAAGAGCCCCAACTCTGCGCAGCCTGCTGCAGAAAGAACCCTTTTGCACCAATACTTTAGCTTGTATTTTTGGCTGATTCAAGGCTGATTAAGGACCTCTTTTTGTCCCTGCTTCTCTGGTGGGACTGTTGGAGCTGAGTCGAGCTGACTCCGGACTGAAACGTGAATGCAGGACACTGATTGGTCATGGTGAGGAGTCACTGGATCTCTCAGAAACTTTTCATTGTTCCTCCATTTGCAATTTCTTGGAACACGGAGCAGCGGTTGGATCTATTTTTATGATTTTAAAAACAATAAGGACAATGCCATGTTTAGTTCTGAAGTCCATGCATTTTTTGTGTTTGGTGACTGACAACAAAATTTGAGTGAGCAGAGTCACCGCGGAGGATCATACGAGCTGCCGACCCGTTAAAGCACGCAAGGCCAGACCCCGAGCCCTGGCCTCGCATGCTCACAAAGGCCAGATTCTGAGCCCTGGCAGGTGGGAGGACAGGGAGGAAAGGTGGAAATGTATTTTTTTTTTTTTTACATTTTATGTATAAAAAATGTTGTTTTATCAGTGAAGAATAAAAAGAAATAAACAGTGCCAGTTATATAATGAAATCCTGTTTTCACTTTTACTTTATTAAAGCTGCAGTCTGTAGTTTTTTGAACACGCTGGAACTTAGAAAAATTTTGAACAGAGACACGTTTCTGGTCCCTCCCCCTCAGAGCCATATATGGCTCTGCTCCCCCTTGTTCTCGGCTGAAGTTCAGCTCAGCCCCCATAGCTCCGCCTCCACTGCATGTCCTGTCGCAGCCGCTGTGTTTATATGTTAATAAAACGTTCTAAAAAATAAAATAAAAACATGGAGCGCTGGTCCAGCACACCAGAACACCAGGAAATCTGCAGAGCCTCGCGCAGCCACGTTGAACCCGAGTTTAATTCGCTCGTGACAAATTCATTCATTTCCTCATTTCAGTCATGGAGTCAGCGGAGGAGGAAGCGATCACTTGACTTTTGGCAAAAAAACAAAAGAAAAGTCCAGATCAGGGATGAAGAAGGGGAATTTAATACATTTGTGTCACATACAAAACAGTTCTGCATCGCTTTGCAATCCTTTGAACGAGAATGTGCGCGGCCGCTGGGGCTGGGACAGGCGGGGGCGTGGGTTAGGAGCGTGAGAAGTGAGAAGCTCTGTTTTTATTGGCTGGTTAAAAACTCTGTTTTTATTGGCTGGTTAACGGCGGGTCACTGTGGGTTTTTAGAAATGCTTTTAGTAACACCTGGAGAAGCAAGGGGAATATAGTTTTTTTCAGAGATTACTTGTTTAATATCAGTCTGTCAGGATATAGTGACAGAGTGAAGAAATATGTTTAAAATATATTTTTTTGTAAAACTACAGATTGCAGCTTTAAATAATCTGTTAATTACCGTATTTTAATCTGTTAATCAAAGTGATAGGATTTTAAACACCTGTCACCTTAATAAAACCACACAAGAAGAAACAAGAAATGAGTTAGACACATCATGAACTTTGCAAAGGGGATATGCGTTTAATGTACTTCTGAAACTTAGTTTGGTCTCAAAACACATTTCCAGCACAAATCCGAATTGTGCTGGACCTCACAGACTATTTATTGCAGAAAGAGTTGGAGTATGACAAGTTACACAAACTCTGACATCTTACAGATAAAACTGGAGTCATGGTTCTGTCCGAACAGGAACATCTAATCAAAACATTGTTTTAATCATGAACAAGGCTAAAAGACTGTCTGTTCTTCAACAAGGGGAAAAACAAACATGTTTGTACTCTCAGAATAAGTGTTTGATTTAAACAGAGAACATTTGATTAGAAGTGAGCTGGGTTCAGATGCTAAAAGTTGAATACAGTGTTTTCTGGTTAGGTCACACCTGTGTATAGGTCGCATTGTCCAATTATCACCAATAGATTGGAAAAATCCCTAGATAGGTCGCACTGGTGTATAGGTCGCACCTATGTTTAGCTCTGCTGCAAATGTCTGCCACAGGAGCGCACAGCAAGGCTTTTAAGAAGATTAACACTTAAAAACAATTATTTGTTTGATAAAAATTATAGCAAATATATGTCTGAGCTGAACTTTTCCTTAATAAATGAACGTAATTGTGAAATGAGCTGGATTTAAAAATTTGTTTCACCGAAAGTGATAACAAGCCATATATAGGTCGCACCTGAGTATAGGTTGCAGGCCTTGAAAAAAACATAAAAAGGTGCAACCTATACACTGGAAAATACGGTACATCCATCACAAAGTTAACTCAGCTGATAAATCATAAAAAGACAAAATTATTGGTTCTATCATGAACATTTCCCTCAAATACATTTCAAGAATAGCTTTGTTACAACTTTAACCCACAGATGTACAAATCACAAAACTGAAAGTTATGCACCATAACTCATGTTCCCTGAAGGAAGGGAACGAGGTGCAACATACTTGCTATGGGAATTGTGCCCCCGCGCAATTACCTGAAGGAATACATTCACGCCTTTACGGTCCGCCAGAGGCCCCGCCCTCTGGGCATTTAAGCGACCAACGCCCGTCCATCTTTCTCAAAAATTGCACTTCACCGAGCTTTCAGCATTGAAAGGGCCAGATATGTTGCACCTCGTTCCCTTCCTTCAGGGAACATGAGTTATGGTGCATAACTTTCAGTTCCCTTTCAGTTTGGTCTCTCGGTGCAACATACTTGCTATGGGAACGTAATTCATTCACACCCTTGAAATGCTCAGCAAAATGCATGTGAGAACCTCCGTCCTAAGAGACGGGCATCTCCCAGCTGCTTACTACAAGGGATGCAGAGAGCAGATGCCAAGAGGAAAAAAGCCAAATGTGAGAGACATCCACATGATGTTTCACATGGCCATGTATATGTATACAACACCAATTAGAGACAGCCTAAGCGTGCTCCAGTAGTGTGAGTACTCATCAACTCCTGTTTCCCTTAAAGCATTCTGAGGGACAGGGGGAGCAATGTTTTTTTTTATACGGCACAACTGACAAGTGGAGCCCATCCTGATGTTGGAGATCAGTTAAGGAGAGGGGAAACTCTTCCATTATAAATTTCCTAGGCAAAAAACATAAACATCAAGGGATACCCTTGTGAATGTTGTTACTGCTTGTGTCGGGACAAATTAACCAAAGCCTTAGGCTTTCAGCCAGTACCTTTCAAAGGCCAGGCTGAGAGTTGCCACAACCCAGGACGTGGGTGTAGAAGCTGTCCACGTGCCTGAGTCAGTAGGTCCCTATGAGGAGGCAATTGCCATGGTGTCCCCGACAACATTGAGATCAACTCCGGGAACCACGGTTTCTGTGGCCATCTGGGAGCTATGAGGATCAAGGAGAGGGCTCCCCGTCTCACCCGTTCCAACGTCGCCTCGATCAGAGGGACGGGTGGAAAGGCATAGTAGAGCACCCCTGCTGGCCAATCATGTGCCAGAGCGTCTATCCCAATGGAGCATCTGTCTCCTTCAAGGAGAAGTAGAGGTCACAGTGTGAACTAGCTCTGCAAGCAAACAGGTCCACAGAGGCTCTACCGAAACGTGACCATACCTGTTCCACGATCCGTGGGTTCAGGCTCCATTCCGACGCCAAAAGAGGCCCTCTTGAAAGGGCATCTGCTCCATAATTCAGATCACCAGGGACATGAGTCACCCTAAGTGACAAGATTCTTGGAGCACACCATGTGAGCATCCTCCGTGTCAGATCGAGGAGGGCCCGGGACCTCGTCCCTCCCTCTCTGTTGATGAAGGACACCGTGGTCCTGTTATCTGATTTTACCAGGATATGATGCCCAGCAACCAGACCTTTACTGAAGAAGTATTTCAATGACAGGAATACGGCCAGCAATTCCAGGAAGTTAATATGTAATTTGGCTTCCTGCTCGTTCCAAAGGCCGCGGGCGTTCTGGTTTCTGCAGATCGCTCCCCATCCTGTTTTTGAGGCGTCCGTCGTGATGACTACACGGGACGACACCCTTCCCAGTGAGACCCCTTCCGTGAAAACGGACAGATCTCTCCAAGGTTCCAGGGCCTTTAGACACTCTGGGTCTATCTTAACCTTTTCTGCTTGGTTAGGCAGAGCGGGTTGTATTTGTTGGTTTAACCATACCTGTATGGCCCGCATTTTCAATAATGCACGTGGCACACAAGGAATGGCTGCCGCCAAGAGGCCTAACAGGCGTTGGCACGTTTTCACAGGGACCCGTTGGTCCAGTTTAAATTTTCCCAGGCAATGGCGAATGGAGGAAACTCTTTCCTTCGAGAGCCATGCTCTGTATCGGACAGTGTCAATCTGTACACCCAGAAATACGGTAACCCGTGACGGAGTCAGATCGCTTTTCTGTAGGTTTATGACAAAACCGAGAGACTCCAGGTGAGAGATCACCTTAAGGGAGTGTGACAGCGCCTGCCTTCTGCTTCCAGCCAGAATTAGCAGGTCGTCCAGGTAATTCAAGACCCTGAGTCCTTGATTCCTAAGAGGGGTCAGGGTTGCATCCAGACATTTAGTAAATGTACGCGGAGCAGTCTTTAAACCGAAGGGTAAGGCTTTGAATTCATAAGCGTTTCCTTCTAATGCAAAACGGAGGAACTTTCTGTGTCTCATCCACACGCCTATATGGAAATAGGCGTCTTTCAAATCCAATGTACATGCATAGTCTCCTGGTCTCACAGACTGGAGAACTTGCCGCAGTGTAAGCATCTTGAACTTGAAAGTTTTAATTCTTTTATTGAGAGTCCTGAGATCCAGAATCGGTCTCAAGGAACGGTCCTTTTTGGGTACCAGGAAGTACTTGCTGTAGTGGCCAGAGCGTAGTTTGCGTCCTGAGACCAAACTAATCACTCCCTTTTGCAGCATCGTTGAAACTTCCTCCCTCAGCACGTGTGCACGTGCAGGGTTGATCTTAGATTGTAACACCCCTGAGAAACAGGGCGGTCTCTTTGAGAACTGCAACTTGAGCCCGTGACATATTGTTGTCATGACCCAATCATTTGGTAGACCCAAGCCTGCTCATGCGCGCTGAGCCTGGATGGCATGTTGAATTGCTGCTCCTTGTGTTTCAGCGCTGAAGGGGGTGACCTTTGACCCCTCTCGCGCTTTTTCGAGCAGGCTGCTCGGCCTAACAGAAGATATTGCGAGATCAGGCCGTCTCTGGCGGATCTCGTGTATCTTGCTATGGTTCATAGTTTGACCATGTGGTCTGGGTTTTATAAAAATGGGACTCGAGTCAAGAACCTGGGTAGTCAAAAAAGGCGTTCAATACAGAACAACTGGACTTTATTTGTAACAAACAAGACGTTTCACTTCTCATCCGAGAAGCTTTATCAATTGAGTTAGGAGACAGTGAAGGGGAGCAGTTATAACAGGACAACCAGGGTAGTCTGTGCTTTGGTACTTTTATTTTTGTACATGTCTGAAACAGTGTCTGTTTTGTTTACATATACAGTAGGCGAGTCATGTTTGGTGCACGCGCACATGTCACCAGCTCCTCGTAGTTTTTTACGAGCAGAGACTGGGATCAGAAAGTTAGGTTCCCGTACCTCGTGGGCGGGCAAACCTGTAAAATTATCAGTTCGTCCTGGTTCATCAGGTCCGAAACTGGTTTCCGTATGAGGAGGTCGAAGTAGCACTCGGACGGTACTGAGAAGCCTCACAGTCCCCAGCGGGTCCCTTTCGTGGGAGACCACGCGTGTTTTCCTTTGGTGGAGCTAACTTTTTCCTTGGCAAACCCTCACGGAGGGCTTCCGCTTGTTTGCGTCTTTGTTCCAGCCTTGCCTGGGCACGTTCCAGGGCTCTCCCAAAGAGTCCCGTCAACTCGATCGGGTGCTGTAGGAAAGTGGACCTCTGGTTCTCTGGGAGGTCCGACAGTGTTAGCCAAAGATGGCACTGGGCGACAACTATTTCTGCCATTGCTTTGCCCTGGGAAATAGCTACTGTCCCTATCATGCTGAGCACGAGGTCAGAGGCACGGCGGGCCTCCTCTATGGCCTCAGTTGCGGCCTGTTCGTCTTTTGTTACCTGGATATCCTGTAGTTTTTCTGCCAGGTATGCCTGCACCATGCTCAATGCATTCATTGCGCGAGCCGCAAGGCCTTGGGCCTTGTAGCACTTCTCGAGATGTTTCTCCGAAGTGCGGCAGGCCCTGCTGGGTAGCGCTGGTTTCATTCCTGTGGCTGCGGGAGCCAGATGAGCCGCCAGAGACTCCTCTATCGGGGGTGCACTGGCAAGGCCCAGAGCCTCCATTCCCACGACACCCAAGAGTCGGGACAATGGTAGCATGATGGGAGCCCTGGGATCCCCCCAGGAGTGTTTGAGTTCCATGCGAAAGTCCGAAAAATTGGCATTTTTTGCGACGTTGTTGGTTGCTTCGTGTAGAAGTAGCTTTCCGCCAGCCTCGTAGCCTGTTGGCGAGGCGTGGGGTCTGGCCACGTGACCTGCAGGGTATCAGCGGTCCTATGGTATAGTTCGAACAGAGCGGGTACCGACAAGTCCGGTTCCGGAAGGTTCTGCACCAGGTTCTGGGAGGAATTAACAGTTTCTCCCTTGTCACCGTATTCGGCGTCTATGTCGGACACTTCTGGCGTCGAGTCCTCGACGGCAAGTGAGGAGTCCGACGCATTGTCCTCTCCGACTCGGCCATTGCACTCCAAGTCCACGCTTTCGGGCTCCGGTTCGGGAGCAAGCAGGTTAGTGAGACGTGCGACCTTCATCGCCGCGGTCCTTGCCATAGATTTGGCCAACGTGTCCGCGCGGCGTTTCCTCACTGTGGCCGTCATTTGACGACAGTGGGGGCAGGAGTCGGGGGATTCCAGCGCATTCCTCGCGTGCAAGATCCCTAGGCAGACAGGACAGGCCTCGTGGGTGTCCGTCGCCGAGAGGGAGTAGCCGCATCCGCTGGGGCATGGGCGCGAGCGAGGACTCGTCGTCCTGGTTTTCTTCTTCTTTGTCCTCCGCTTTCCCTTCTCGGGAGCCATGTCCGGAGACGAGAAGAGTAGAAGTTGGTCCTAAGTTTCCTTTTGTTCGAAGCCGTCTCATCCGTCGTCTTGCTTTCGCTGGTAGACTGCTAGAGATTAGCAGAAGGTTGTGACGCAGTTAGCGCGTCGAGCGTGCGGAAACAAAAGTTAAACTTTGAGTGTGAAAGTAAACCTGTTGATCCGAGACATTATCGTGAGCTTGTGGGCAGCCTGATTTATGTCATGACATGTACAAGACCTGATCTTAGTTGGGTTGTGAGCAGACTTTCACAGTGTTTAGCTCAACCAAGAGAATGTAACCTGATTGCAGCTAAACATGTGCTGAGGTACCTGAGAGGGACCATGGATAACAGCTTATGCTATAAGAGAAGTGAAGAGAAACTTCAACTTGTAGCATATAGTGATGCAGACTGGGCAGGAGAACAAAGTGACAGGAGAAGCACTACAGGTTATTGTTTCAGCCTTAACAAAAATGGACCTGTTATTTCAT